>OMNN01083452.1:0-11387 GCA_900302755.1 Chromis chromis | reverse complement strand
TGCACAGACACAGCTGGATGTTAGCTTCAGTCGAGCTGCACTGATCCACCTTTACCACATTATCACTCGTTTCTCTCAGGACTTAAAATGGGTTAAAACATCCAAAATCATCAGGAGCCTTCTGCTCCATCATCTCTGAACTGCCTGAAATATTTGTATCATAAACTATGGATATTTAAAATGGCATCTGTGATGTATCAAGTACGTTTTGAGATCATTTTAAGGCCCCGTCCACACGGAAATGAAGCCAGGCGTAAACGCACAAATAGTTTGTCAAACCAGTGTATCATCCACACCAAGCGTTTTGGGGTGTGAAAACGATCATTTCTGAAACCAGGTCCCAGAGTGGAAAGATTTGAAACCGGCACTTTTGCGCTCCGTGTGGACGGTCGTATCGATAAATGAGCATGCGCCAAACTCAGAAAATGACTACAACAATGGCGCCGTACAGTGTTGGTGTGTCCTGCTGAAGCTAGTCACCCTGTTATCACTGTTACAGCAAAGTATACTTCTTCTGCATTATCACCGTGTTCAACAAACAAATATGGAAAGCACAAAACACCACTTCATGTTCTATGTTTACATCGTATACAGATTTCTGTGCATACCTAAAGTCCCGCCGCCAGTTTCCGTTACGCCGTCACAGCGCCACCAACAGGCCTGGCATGTGTTTTACATCGTTTTCAGCCGTTTCAGGTGAATTCGTGTGGACGGACACATTTACTGAAACAGCTCCGTCTGTACGAAGAACGTTTTGGAAACGATACGCGTTTTGGCTTTAAAGATGTGCAGGACAGTAAGGAGTTTTTTGAGTTAATTGACGACTTATTTTAAGTTTATGTATCATCTCTGACACCAGTTCTCACCAGCCTCTCTCTTGAAAGTTAAATGTAATATTTTTAGACTGCAGTCAAATGAGATCTTCAAAAGAAGGACAAGGTGTATTCCACATTTGAGATGCACTCTTACAGTGAGCAATACAATTGTACCATTCTACAATTTCATTTAGCAGACACTTTTATCCAAAGCGACGTACATCTTAGAGTAGATACAGCACAAGCAAGGATCTAGTCAGGAGAAAACAACTTGAATAATTGCCATAAAACAAGTTCAAGTGTGCAATAAAGCAGTATGAGCAGAGTGTGATGATTTTTTGTAGCCACTCATGCCTATCCACATTTTCCACCATGAACATGGTGAAAAGAAAATGCAGAGGCTACTTTCAATATCAAACTATTAGTTGACTCCTCCTTATGGGACAATAGGAGAGTTGTTTATAGGTGTGTAGTGTGTTTTCAATCCACTACATAAAGAGCACAGTGAAAAAGAAAGTGAGATATAAATGCTCTGCAGTGGGGGTTGTGGGGGAGGTTCTGGTCAGTGTTGAGAGTTATTTTTTTCACCAACCACATTCTGCATTTGATCGTTGGCTCTATGTTTAGCTGTGGATTATTTCTCTGGGTGCTGTCAGCTCCTGTACCCTGTGCTTTGACTCAGGTGTTTCTATCTGTTGTAACTGGCCTGTACGATGAAGTCACTGCAGTTTAGTAGTGACATTTGATATTGTTTAACTACTTCCCTTGTTAAAGACAACAGTGAATTAAACAGTGAGTCTTTTCATTTGTTTCAATGTCCTTTATTGGTGTTTACAGTGTTTACTTTGATTTGCTAACTTGCAGTGCTCTAACTGTGTCCTGCTGTCACACTGCATGATCCTAGCTCATTTGATATGCCAGCTGCAAACACTGTTGATTCTGATACCATGTACAAGTAAAGACATGTGGGGTGTCAGATAACTTTTGGCTTGGGGAGGGGTCAGCAGATTGTTTCATTTAGGAGGGGTATTCCATGCATATTCTCAGCCCTTTGGTACTATAATGCTGTGGCTTAGCTCACTTTTTGGATCACATTGTGGAATAGTAAAAGTGAAACAAATGTTCTCCCTCATAACAGCAAATGCTGTATCAAAACCAGCTATGAGAAGACCATGAAGGCCAAAGACAAATAAGAAATATCAGATAAACTGAACGTTAATCAAAAGTGACACGAAATATAAATCAAGACTTTCATATTTCTGTGTCTAACCGCTATCCAACTCATTAGGGAGTGCCTTAAGGGAGAAGTGTTTTCCCAACCCCACATCATTTCAGTGCTCTTAATGTTGAATGAATGTTGCATTCCCTTCTCACTAAGAGTGTACTTTCAGTATGGATGATATAGTTTGTCATGAGGGGGTCAAATGTGTTGAATTAGAGCTTAGTTACTTTGAACAATGGACTGCTGTGAGGCAGCATTGATTTAGTTTCCAGGTTGTTAGTTACTGCCATAAAGGACAACACAACTCATAAATCCTTTATGCAAGTTAAAGATGATTATGTTAAAGTCCAAAAGTGACGTATGCTCATTGACTACACCTCCAGATAGGCTCTTGAAGCAAACAGAGGCTTGTTATTTTAACCAGTCAAACAGGGTTAAGGCTAGTTGTGAATGTGCATGTGTGTGAGCCTGTCTAAACAATAGTTTCTGCTTTTGCCAACAGCTGCCATAATACAATATACAATAATGACATAATCTTAGTAGATGTAGTGCATCAGTATCTTCTATTTTTGCATATTTGTCACATGTAAATGTTTCAGATCATCAAACTAATTTTAGTATCAGACAAAGATAACCCTAGACAACACAAAGTGCAGTTTTTAAATGATGATTTAATTTATTGACAGATAAATACTGTCCAGCTCCACTTTGCACTATGTGAAAAAGTAATTGCCCTTTTAGTTGCCATGCAATGATCAAATTCATTTGGCAGTTGGGTTCAATCTCACCAGCCACACTCTCATATGATTACTGCCAGGCTTGTTGAATCTAAACATCACTAAATAGAACCTGTCTGGTATTGTGAAGTAGCTAAAGGGTCTCAGAAAGCAGCACATGATGCCACGTTCTAAAGAGATTCAAGAACAGATGTGAAACAAAGTCATTGACATTTATCAGTCTGGAAAGAGTTACAAAGCCATTGCTGAGGCTCTGGGACTCCAGAGAACCACAGTGAGAGACATTATCTACAAATGGAGAAACATGGAACAGTGGTGACCCTTCCCAGGAGTGGACAGCCTAGCAACATTTCTCCAAGAGCACGTCGATATCTAATCCAGGAGGTCACAAAAGAACCCAGACGAATGTCAAAAGATCTGCAGACCTCACTGGCCTCAGTTAAGGTCCATCTACATGATTCCACAATAAGGAAGGCACTGGGCGAAAATGGCATTCACGGGAGAGATGCAAGATGCAAACCACTACTGACCAAAAAAAACATGAAGGCTCATCTGGCATTTGCAAAAAAATATCTAAAGGAGCCCCAAGACTTTCAAAATAACATCCTGTGGACAAATGAGTTGGAACTTTTGGGAAAACATGGGTCCCCTGGCATAAAGCTAATACTGAATTCCATAAGAAGAACATCATACCAGCAGTGAAACCAGGTGGTGGTAGTGTGATGGTTTGGGGCTGCTTTGCTTCCACAGGACCTGGACCACTTGCCATAATTGATGGAGCCATGAATTCTGCTCTCTATCAGGAAATTCTACTAGACAATATCTGCCCATTAGTTCATGACATAAAGCTCAAACGCAAATGGATTATGCAGTATGATAGATAATGAAAGCACACAAGCAAGTCCACCTCTGAATGGCTATAAAAGAACAAAATGAAGGTTTTGGAGTGGCTGAGTCAAAGTCCGGACTTGAATCCAATTCAGATGCTGTGGCGAGACCTTAAAAGGGCTGTTAATGCTGGAAAACCATCTAATGTGGCCAAATTAAAACTATTCTACAGAGAAGAGTGGACCAACATTCCTCCAGATGTAAAAGACTGATCACAAGCTATCGCAAACGTTTAATTGCAGTTTTTGCTGTCAAGTGTGGCCCAACTAGGTTTAGGGGGGGTATTAAGGCGGCGCGGCCTTCCAGCGCGGCCTCTCCTCCTTAGTAGGAGAAACTACAAAATTCAAATTCATTCTTAAAATGCAAATGAGGCTTTAGGCAATTCCAACGTGAAAAAAAAGGATTGATTATTTAAGTCAATACTGCAACTCCAAGAAATCCAAGTTTCTATTGTTCTCACTAACAAGTTTAGTCTGTATATTAAACAAAGTGCAACATGGACACAGTACATAGTTTACAGCACGGAGCAGCTAAAGAAACTTCTTTTCTCCTTATTGTCTAATTGTTTTCTGACTTTGGTAGTACTGTCAGTAGCTGTTATCTTTAATATGTGCATGGTGAGTTAGTCAGACTATTTTCACAGTTATAAAACCAGGATTTTAGTGGTGCAGACCAGCAGCTTGAACTATTTCATACTCGTTCCATTGTCTGACAAAAGAAACAGAAATATATGTAAATGAGAACAGCTTAATTAGGAATTTAGCTGTGTTTAAAATGCAGGACAGAAGCAAACAAATGGAAAGTACCTCCGCGCCATCTAGTGCCTGTGCATTTTCTTGTCAGGTTCCTTGTAAAATGTGCTGTGCTACTGTGGTCTGCTACCAAACTTCTGCACAGTGTACAAACCACCTTTTTCTTTGGTGATAAGTACTCCTATACTTTGAGTCAGACTCCATATATTGATATAGGAATCACTTTGCAGGCTAGATGGCTTAGATGGTTAGTTGCTCAGCTGCAACAGGGTAAACAGCTTGTTTATAGTTGCAAATGTCATTTGGGTCTGGTTAAATGCTGCTGTGGTCCTCTTTAATCTGACACTGTCCCCCCTGAAAGGCAAGGCTGCCAACTTCCAACTACCAGCAAGAGTAAAATTCAGTTTTATGTTGTTGTTCTTCTGGTGATGATGGGAGGAGAATGGTTTTACAGTAAAGTTTCATGTTGACTGTTATTTCAGTGTGATTAACTACAGTAAGTTATGATACAATGTTTTCATTGTTACATCCTGTTACCATATATTGCTTTTTAATGATTAGAAGCACCATCACCCTGGGCACATGCATGCACACAATGATTTGACAAGACTTTTAATCTAAGCAGCAAAACTGTAGAGTTCCTGTAATAATAAACTTCACAGATAAAAGCTGAGGGCTCAACCTGATGAGGCCAGTGTGTAAGAACAATTCGGGTTACAGATGTCCATCAGCTTAGAGTTGAGAATCCTACCATCAGCTGTAAGCAACAAACAAAGAGCTAGTGGACCTACGTTTTGGCAAGACCAGACAACATTCAGTAGCAGAAGAGACTCGTGAGCCTCATTAATCTAACCTGTTATGGACACTTTCTTAAGCCTCCATTATCTGAAGCTGCACAAATCACACAATTGTGACTAATTGAGGTATTAAAAATGATGAAATTACACATATGACAGATATGACAGAGCTTCAGAATAACTTTTTTTGTATTGGTTGTACTGGTGCTCCCAGCGTTTTCATTCAGGTTTGCCAGGACAATTTTTTTTTTTTACAATGTAACCAGTGGGCTTCAGTGTTGTGTTGTGATGAGGCCTAACCCACCCCGCCAAATTATCAAGTATTAATGATTTTGCTCAGAAATGATGCATCAACAGTGTTTGCAGCAGGTACATTAAATGAGCTGGGATCAGCAAACAGTCAGAGCACAGCAAGTTAGCAAATGAAAGTAAACACGATTACCAGATTGTAATAGCACGAATGAAGTGAATAAAGGACACCAAAACATCCAGAAAGACTCACCATGGGATACAGTATTGTCTGTAATAAGGCAAAAACGCCTCAACTAAGCAGCATATCAAACGTTACTGACATGCCAAATAATTGAATGCAGGTGTTCCAATCACTTCCATGGCCACAGGTGTATAAAATCAAACACCTAGACATGCAGACTGCTTCTACAAACATTAGTGAAAGAATGGTTTGCTCTCAGGAGCTCAGTGAATTCAGGCGTGGTACCGTGATAGGTTGGTACCTGTGCAATAAGTCCAGTCGTGAAACTTCCTCCATCCTAAATATTCCAGGGTCAACTGTTAGTGGTATTATAACAAAGTGGAAGCAACTGGGAATAACAGCAACTCAGCCACCAAGTGGTAGGCCACGTAAAATCACAGAGCAGGGTCAGCGGATGCTGAGGAGCACAGTGCACAGAAATCACCAACTTTCTGCAGAGTCAATAGCTACAGACCTCCAGACTTGTTTTGGCCTTCAGATTAGCTCAACAGTGCGTAGTATCTGCAAGACTTTCAATTTTACTTTCATTTGTAGTGAGGTAGTTTGCTGCCCTGAGGTTGTCATTGTTGTTACCCGTGGCGAAGAAAACTGCAACATGCAGATAGCAAAGAGAGGGTGAATGGCAAGTGAGATAATCGACCAATAGCAGGCTTATACCCACAACCTACATCCGGTGAGACAAGCTGCTTCAGGTGTAACACCACTCTGTCAACCTGCCAGCTGCTGTCAAACACTGACATGCAGCTCCAGTTTTAAGAGGAAAAGGAGAATTAGATATTATATTTCACTATTATACTTTTCCTAACTAAATAATCTCAATGTTACTACTGATGAGGATCTTAAATTCAGGAGCAACATTAAAGATGCAACTAAACCATCATTATGGCATCTTAAAAATAAACAGAGAAACTTTGTGTCCAGGCTAGTTCTTGAAAATCTCATTCATGCTTGTATTACCTGTAGAGTGGACTACTGGTATGCACTCCTTACTGGACTCCCTGATAAGATGATTAGACATTTGTAACCCATTCAAAGTGCTGCTGCAAGAATGCTAAGAAACAAGAGGAGAGAACGCATTCCTCAGATTCCAAAGTTCTTGCACTGGCTTCCAATTAAATATTTCATATTATTGTCTGTAAGTCTCTGAATGGTCTGGGACCAAAATATATCTAAGATATATTTTCTTGAGTCTGGAAGGTCTGCAGGGACTGGTCAGTTACTGGTGGCCAGACATCAGAGCAGACAAAGTGAAATGGTGTTTAGTCATCATGCCCCTGAAATCATTTCCCCGTGGAACTTAAATTTGTAAGTGTAGCAAAAAAATGTTAAATACTAAAAATGAAAGACTTGTTTTTCTTACTGTTTCAATTAATCAGATGGACTTTGTAAAGTCTGGCTGAAACTGCCTGTACTTTCATTAAACTTTATGCATTGTTATTCATTTAATCATGTATTCTATTTTATTGTATACTTTATCGTTACCATGTTTTTATTTTTCTTATTGTGTCTCTATTTTATAAAATCTATTGACGTTATTTAGCTCGCTTTATGTTATTTAATCCTGTTCATTTCAAGTACTTTGTATTTTACCTCTGCCTATACAGCACTTTCAATAACCCCTGTGTATGATAGGGAGCTCTAGAAATAAACCTGCATGCCTGCTAGTAATGACGATTAAAACTAACACCGTTTCAAAATTGTAATATGATAATATCTCCAAGAGTCATTTTAAGTGGACAGATCAGGAGTAAACAGCAATGCCCTCCATATTTTCCAGTATGAAGTTGGATGTCTGTACAGGACTGAGGTACTGTAGCCCACACAGACTGCACAGCCCAGAACCATCCTGCAGCATCCCTGTCAACAACAAGCAGGCTGCCTCTGCACAACATCTGTTTGATTTGGACTCCTGCATCACATGAGGTTATGGAAGAAGTCCTGGAGTCCCGGTTTACCACAAACATAACGCAGGAAGCAACAAGAACGGGCTCAACCAGGCCAGGGCGCCCAGTGAAGTGTGGTTAGCCCCGCTGGGGATGTGCACCTGCCGAACAACAGGGCCTCTGTGGGCCGATGCTCTCATGTCAGCACTGGAGGCTGTCGCACATAGGGCCGGCGTAAAGCCTCGTAACCGGGGCCAGTCCTGCGTTTCTTTGCATCTGGATCCCGGTATGGCATTTCCTCTGAACGGCGCCGTTGTGTTTTCCTGTAGCCACTCCTCAGTCAACAAACCGAGCGGCGACACCGCACAGCTCAACAACAACACCGCCTGCAGAGGTGGTCGCAGCCCTGCAGACCCGCATCGTGCTGGACCGGTCGGCCGACCCGGACTACGGACCCACTTACCTGTTTACCGGAGGGACGTTGCTACAGGCTGGAGGTCCGCTCCGCTGCTGCCACACCATCCTCCATCTTCCCCGTAGCGGCTGTTGTTTGTGTGTGTGTGTGTGTGTGTGTGTGTGTGTGTGTGTTGCCAGTCTCCCAGCCCCTCCTTCCTCACATCGCCACATCACATCATCATAGAGCACAGCAGCAAACACTGTTAACGCTACTGGAGCAGTTTGACGTACTTTCAGCTGGTGTCACAAATATGACACAATAATCAGACTGCGGGCTGCTCGATACTGTCAAACACTGCCATTGCCATATCTGCTTCGGCATTGCTCTACAGTATGATACGTAG
Organism: Chromis chromis; assembly: GCA_900302755.1. NCBI lineage: Eukaryota > Metazoa > Chordata > Actinopteri > Pomacentridae > Chromis > Chromis chromis. The sequence continues at coordinate 3,000 of OMNN01083452.1, read as the reverse complement.
ACATTGATTATCTCTAGGCTATTTGAGAAAAAAAATCTAAATTAAAAAAATAAATCGAAAAACTCTAGAATAATTGGGATGATTTTAGCTCAACTGCATAGAAAATACAAAAGAATTTCAAAAAATCTGAAAAAAATGACCTAAAACTGTGAAGACTTTGTTGAATGTGAACCATTTGGAACCTTTCTAATATGGAGCAACACTGACAAAGATATCTGAAATAGTTTTTTGCTTTGGATGATATTCAGATCTAAATCTACACTCCTCATGCACTGCTTTGTGGGGCTGATTTAAATGGTCAAACAAATAAGTCATGTTGTCTCAAGTAGGGGAAACAATGTTAAAGTCTGACAACAGAGTAGGCCTACTTGTTTCTGCTCAACATCATCCTTTTTGTAACTGAAACATTTACATACAACTGACTAGCGCTGAATGATTATGACCAAACATTTAAATAGATTTAAATAAATAGAGGACTACATTCACTTCCATGAAACTGAGGGTGATTAGATAGAATTTCATTGTGACTGAGAAGAGATGTACATCCACTTGGATGTACATGTCTTCTCATTCACACCCACCAGTATCTTGGGTTTGAAGTCATTTATGGGTACACCTGTACCTGTGATTATAAATAGACCTGGACATTAATACTATTTCAGAACACGAAACTCTTTGATTTTTTTATTTTTATTAAACCTGATAACAAATTTTCATCTGTAAATAAACTGTAAAATTGTCCAACTTAAACAGTCATGATGTTTCATTATCTAGAAAAGCCCTAGTTTCTTACACTTTAAGGCTTGAAATGCAATGCAAGCCCTGAAAGGAGCAGTGTGCAGGATTTAGTGGCATCTAGCGGTGAGGTTGCAGATTACTAGTACAACTAACTGACTACACTATTACTGTGTTTCCACCGACCTGGTGCTAGTGCTGGTTCGGAGCTAGTGCCTGACTAAGCACCAGTTCTTTGTGTTTCCACCACCTAAGCACCGGCTCCAGGTGCTAAAAACTGGTGCTTAGCAAGCACCAACTCCTTGCTGGGCCAGAGCTAAGCACCGAGTGCTTCGGGAGCTGGGGGGGGGTTATGGTGAGTGGCGATCAGCTGTGCAGAGGGACACACAAGCACCACTGATCAGCGGTGGAAAGGGACACATAACTGATCATTTGTGTCCTTTTTCTCCAGGACGTCTCTGGTCTGATCAGATGTATTGGAATGAGTCCCGGGACACACGGAAGTTTTTGCACACACACACTGTTGCGCTGAAATCCGATACAATTGTGTTGCGGATATGCAGAAGTGCCAGCGGTGGGCAACAGACGACCTTTGCCTTGCGGACCTCCACGGACCTTATAAACATCTTTATAAAGATGTTTATCTTCATAAAGATGTTCATCTTTATAGAGATAAACATAGATATTATCATCAACTTATTGCTTGTTTAACCGCTATGTAATCGATACAAGCTTAAATTGCTTCTGGTGATGCAATGGCGTGGCTCCAACTTGGCTCCTGGCCAGTGGAAACGCAAACTTAGGAGGAACGGGGTTTGAACCAACTAAGCACCGAACTAGCACTAGCTCCGAACTAGCAATAGCTCCGAACGAGCACTAGCACCAGGTTGGTGGAAACATAATGTGACAGGCTCTTCCTAGTGCGTAGTTCTGGGCTACTGTAGAAACATGGTTGGTGCAACATGTTGGACTTAGTGGAACAGGACCCACTCCCTTTGTGGATATAAAGGGCTTAAAGTAAGGTAACAAGAACACAATTCTTATTTTTAGGTGAGTATACAGTACACTATTGAAAACCTATGTGTGAATATTACATTCAATTCTAGCTAATAAATCAATCTCCATCACACTTGATCTTTAAACTCAAGTGAAAATTTTGGTCTCACAATCCAATCCCGATATATTGGTCTGAAATATTGTTAAAGGGCCAAGCTCTGATGTAAATGAAAACTGTATGCTAAATATATTCAGAGCAGATGGGAATGGTACAGGCAGTGGAACTGCAATCTGTTGTAAAACATATGTTACAAACTGGTTCAGAGACTCATGTGCAGGACAACAGAGACACAGCAGACAAGCAGTGGAGTACAATTATCTTTATTACAAATAAATACAAAACCTACAACAGGAAGGGCAACCTGATAGTAGCGAAAGTGAAAGACAGAAACTGTGAGTGTAACTCCTACCCTAACCCCCCTATGGGCTGGCGGGGAACTACAAAAGCGAAACTATACACTAAGCACAGATTTACAGATACGGGTAATTAGATGCACTATGCAGGATTAACAGTAGCAGGATACTGACCAGAGTTGGTATAATCAAGCTAGGAGAGTATGGAGGCAAACATGCTTGTGACTATACTTCTGAATGCCAACACGGCGAAATACACAAACGCTACAGCACACACCAAACACGGCGACAAAACAGGCAGGGAGGATCAGGAACTGGAGCACAAAGAAACAGCTGGTTAGTACAGAGAAATTGTAATGAAGCTAGACGGAATAAGAGCCTGAGAGAACTGACTGAGGTTGTTCAACGGTCCGGCGGCAAGTAGTGATCTGCGTCTGGCTTTTATGGAGCAGAATGAGTAGTTGCAGGCGGACCACTCCCATGCCATGCCACCACACCACACTCACCAAAGGAGAGAGAGAGGGAAGGGGAAAGGGCTGCCACTACCTGGCCCTGGAGGGCGTCACAGCATAGTTACTTTACTAAATAGTATGTTACTGCACAGACAGCATCAGTGTCTTTCTCTTGAGCTTGATATTTGCAAATGTAATTTATTCATAATGCTAGGAATATATAAAGACCTCGTGCAAATACTACTTTCCTCACAATTTAGCTTTGTTACTGTTGCCTTGTTAGCAACAACTGTAGTCTAATTTCTATGCAATACAGATTTTATCTGAACTAACCAGACCAAACTTTCAAAAGAACTGATAAATTAGCCTCCATTTTATGTCAAATGATGAAGTGTGGTTAGTG
>OMNN01083448.1:0-23171 GCA_900302755.1 Chromis chromis | reverse complement strand
GACGTTGGCAGTGGATCCTTTGGGTACTCTGGCTTGTGCAGTGGGGCCTCTGTCAATCCAACTTGTTCCACTGCATCCTGTTGATGCTTGATCAGAATGGGGTCTAGGAAGTTTGGAGATCAAATCAACATCTTGGGCCATTGTCATGTTCCTCAAGATGTTCCTGATTGTTTTATGTTTTTGCCATGTGGTGGGGTGCATTTTCCTGCAGGGGTAGGCCAGTGACATTTGGGATTTCCATTTACATGAGGGAGTGTGCTTGTTCTGGGACAATGTTTATTTGGGTGTCTAAGTCTCATCAACACGGATGCCAAAATCCAAGGTTTTCCAGCAGAACACCACATAGTACCAATATGATCAATGTTATTCACTTCACCTGTCAGTGGTCATAATGTTGTGGCTGATCGGTGTATATGTACATAGTGTGCCTCAATGGTATATATATGCCTTGGTATAGTACAAGTGGAATGTGAATGGTTCCTATTTATTTCTCTTTGTAACAAACCATTTGTCTGATAAAGCTCTAGCACCAAAATGTCACAAATTAATGTATTTCCGCTAGTTAGACAGTGTGCAGGAGTCTGGTCTAAAACTTATTTAATGCTAAAAACTAGTTTGGTCTGAGCTTCAGTAGGGATAAAACACATTGACCTGACATCCTACAGAACAGCATGGCTCCTCTGAGTTGTTTACTCCAGCTTTGCCAGCTAAAACATTTTAAACCCTTTACTTGGATGTGTGCGCTCCAACAAGTAAAAATGCATGAAAGAAAAAAAAACTTTTCCGACTGGTGCATGAAAGCCAGCTGTCAGCTAAGAGCAAAGTGTGTGTTTTTTCAGTGCTGAAAAATGTGTGTTTTAATTGCTTTTAGAGTTCAACTTCCCAGAGATCACTTTGGCCTTGTGGTGTGTTTTGAAGAGCTGATTCAGTGGCAGAGTGAAGGAAGGAGGCATAAAGTAAAGTCGGTAATAAATTGTGATGGCGCCAAAAAGGCCCACGTTGAAAATATTCACAATTATAACCCCTTCAATGAATGCACAAAGGAGCTGGTAAAAGGCATAAACAAGAATTCTTTATTCAGCTGAGTTAACTGTGCACTTTGGGCGGGTTAAAGTCTTTTTTTTTTTTTTTTATACAGCGGCAGCATCAAAGACTTTATTTTGGGTTCAGATTAGGCATTGAGGGAGACGTTGCTTTAACAAGGAGTCTGGCTGCTTTTCCAAAAACACACGCTTTTGTTAATAAGAGGTGAGAATAGCAACAGCTCTAACAATAGAAGTGCTATAATCACCGAAGCCTGAAGACATGTTTTACATCAGTGATGACTTTCTTTGTGACGCATGGAGTCAATTTGAAGAACTGTTTGATCTGCTTTCAAGTCATTTGCTTTTCTTTTGATATCTTAATAGTTTTTCTTCTCGTATCAGCGGCTTTGTCACTTCACATCTTCTTATGTGGTAACTTTTGTTCTAAATCAAAACGCAGCCGTAGTGTTCATCTTGAGGTTATGACACAGCACAGTCTCAGAAACACACATTTTAAAAAAATCATTTGGACTCACTGTGAAGTATTCCATTCATCTGGCTATGACTATTTCATGAAAAGCAGCGTGCCCACGTTTATCTCTCGGCTCTAAACACCTGCCATGGGCGGTGATGAGGAAGGGAAATAGAAAGCAGTGTTGATGAAACACAATAAAGGAGTAGAATGGCCGATGGAAACGGTTGTTTAGATCCCCCGGTGGCTCATTCGGTCGCCTGTGCCCTTGAACACATGGCTCTTTAGTGGAATAACTTATGATAAGCGGCGCAGCGCTGGTAAAGGGAATGAGAATAACATTATGCAGTGAGGATGCATGTGTGCGTGCGGTGACCCCACCATGGTGACCTTCTTGTTAAGTGACGATAAAATGAATGTAATATGTGGAATATTATTTATTCATAGGCTGTGAGAGGCTTTTTAAAAACTTGCTTCCTGGATATAAACAGGCATTTGCGATTTTTAATGCGGTTGGTGTTAAGTATTGTTTTATGATAATTGCTTAATGCTGTATTTCATAAATGTTGCACTATGATTGCACTGATTTTGTGCACGGTGGTCTTACAACTGTGCATCCCCACTCACGCTGGCACCGCATTGTAATTTTTGGCACCTTGTCAGCATGTTAGTCAAGCTGATTTCTACATATTTACTAGACGCACTGATGCAGAATGTCAGCTTTAAGCTTATGTGGTGATATTTACTTGTTTACTTCACCGCACAAGCCTTTGTTCTCCTCCCTCCCACACCTTCAGTGATTCCACAGTCCATAACATCACGAGCCGAGCTGTCTTTAATTGCAAAAAACTCAATTTGCCATATTAATTCCCCAAAGCGGAATCACATATTAAAGGGTGTAATTCATTTTTAATTTTGCTTTGCAGCAGTTTCCACACAACAGCAGCCAGACTGAGAGCAAAACAAAAACACCAACAGCCTCTTGGGAGGTGAGACGCAGTGCAATGGAGGGGACACAGAGGGGAAGAAGGGGGGAGGCAGCGTGCGTTCATGGGAGGTTTATGTGCATGCACAGGTGCACATGTGTGTGTTGTGCGCTATACATCACCGAGCCACTGCCAGTCGCGATTGCCTGACCCGAGGTTTCAGCACATTACCACCCTAACAGCTTTGTGGCTGGATGTATTTGTGGAGTGCACACACGGGGCACCGAGCGCACCAGCGTGCACCCAAACTCACATCCATTTGTCGCTCACAGCTGGGCGAAGGTGTTGCTCCGTGAAAATATATGCAGGTTGAAAATGAATTTTCAAATGTGATGCCCATGCAGCGGCGAGATAAACAATTTCACCTGGGCTCATCCTTTCTTGGACAGAAACACAAAGTGTCTTTCACTGGCAAACTATGCAGTCATGTAATTGGGGTCTCAAATTTGATGCAGGTTTTTCCTCATATTGATTCTTAATATTTTAGGCAGTTATTTAAGTTTTTGTTGTGCTTTTACAACAACTGTTTTTCAGCAAAAATAAGACGCTTTATGCTAGTTTTGGGGGCTGCTAATGAGTCAAGCTATCAGCATAGAGCACATGCTACTAGAACTACACTTGTTTTTCACCACATCATTATCAACCAGCACAATTTCACACCTTATTTCTTCTACCGGCACGATTTGCATGCGACTTTGCAAGTTTTTTTGCACATTTTTTAAATTATTTTTCTTAAATGTTAACATTATGTGAGCTACTGGATACCTTAAATTTCCCCAAGGGGTGAACCAACCAACCAACCAACCAACCAACCAACCAACCATCCATCCATCCATCCTCTTGTCTCTTTATCTTAGGAAACTCACTATCTTAGTAAGTTGAGATGGTGGATTTTTCCACATTTTCAACTCTGTTTGCTTTGTCTGATTGCTTCCACTTGTGTCTGATTTCATGTGCAAAGTGTGCAAAGATTTAAATGATAATGAAACTAAATGTCTCATTCTCACTCTACCAGGATCTGAATTTAACCTGTATTATAACTGCACACAATCTCTAGGAAATCAGTTTTTTTCCAGGTCGACAATACACCAAAACCCTATTGCAACGGATTTAGCAGTGATGTGGATGAAACCTTTTGACAACTGGTGACACAACAGCTTAAGATTCACTTTTTAGTAAAGAAAAATGTCAACAAATAACCATAAACTATGCATGTCATCTACAACATCAATTAAAATTACAACAGCTCAGCTCTTCACTCATTAGAAGCTTCTACTCTCTTGAATAACTTCTCCTTTCCTCCATTTAGCCCTCTTTTTTAATGCTTCAGCAGACTATTGTGTCATTGTCTCTGTCTTGTTTCTCTCACACACACACTCTTTGGCAGATATGAAGTAAACAGCTGCGGCTGGCAATTGGGTAGTAAAATGAGTGGATCCCCAGGGTCACTTCAATTCAGCCTTCGGTTCTCTGTCTTTCTCTGTTTCTCAGTTTTGTTTCTTTTCTCTCCTGCCTTGTGGTCATCACTCTGTCTCTGACCATTTACCCACAAGCTAAAAAAAAACTCCCTGGTTTTACGCCATGGACACATTTACTACAATTCTACCTTCGTCACATTGCCTGTGCCTATTCTGTCTTCACGCCAGGTCCGAGTTGCTGCAAGGTGAATGGAGAGGTGCTCTGTGAGACTTCAAATCCATTTAGTCTTAACATACAGTATGTCAAAGGAAGCAAAGCAAGTTTTCACCTCATCTTACTCATGGGAATTTGACAACTTAACCATGATGATTAGTACAACTTTTAAGTTTAATCCTGCCTTTTTTGAACTTCAAGATTCATCTTAGATTCTATCCGACCATTTACAAGTAAGATTTTGTTATTCTAAAATGCAGTTAAACAAAAAAATATAGACCCTGAATGTCTCACAGCAGACATTTTAGTTTGTTATATCAGGAAAATGTGTTTCAGCTGTGTGTTTCCTGCTATTACAAGTCAAAAATGACAAGTAAAAGTACTCATAATGGAACACAATGGTCCCTTTGTGAGTGATAATTATAGTTTTGAATCATTATTACCGACTGCATACTTAATTAACATTTGTGCTGAGCAAATAATAAAACATATTTGCGTGTTTGCTATCATTTGACAGTGAGTCACAATTACAGAACCTTCTTGTAAACGCTGAAAAATGCATTGATTTTATTTGCTTATTAAATTATTTTTCTTGACAAATTACATCTCTACTGAGCCATTGTGTGCTAAACATTAAGACATAAATGTCCTGCCATAGCCTCTTCCTTAAACTGTCTATTCATCTTTCTGGTAAAGTATTTTAGCAATGTTTTTGAAGATATATTCAAATTTGCTTTTCCCCCCAGACAAACAGCTGTTAAAATGTATTAAGTAAGTTAAATCCATTACCTATCTCACTTGTTAGCTTCAGAAATGCAAAATCATGCTCACCCAGGAAGGTCGAAGTGAATGGTCAAGCAAGTAGAGTTACAGTGTCTCGCTTCGGAAGCCTTCAGCAGGACAGATGCATGCCAACATCTGTCCGGCTGATTGGAGGCACACACACACATCACCTCTGGGAAACTTCAAGACAAAATGCCAAACATTTATTTTGGCAGGATGACCTGCATGCGGCGATGACAGCCAACCAGATTTCAGAAAATATCGCTCAAACAGTCCATTGACTCAAGTATTAGACTTGCATATTGGTTTGATTCAGGGGATAAAAATGTGTCGAGAGATGCCAGCTTCCATTGTTGTTATTGGTGGCTCGGTGCAGTTTAACATTAATGAGTGCTGATGTCTACTGCGAGCTTCCTCCTCCTCCTCCTGCTGCTCCTCCTCATTCTGCTCTGGGAGGCTGAGAGGAGATCCGGTAATGACAGGATTTTAAAGGAGCCCCCATGGGCCAACTTTTAACACCCAATAGGCTGGACGGTCGCAGCCAGCACACACACACTGTCTCTCTCTTTATCCGTCTCTCACACACACACACACACAAAAACTCACACCCCGTTCTCTGTACTAGAATTAGCCACTGGCTGCACTCCAGTCAGATCCGCTCAATATTCCACCCTTCCAAAAAACACCCTCTCTCTTCTCATTGTTCTCTGGAGGCCACACATTGCCACAGTCAGAGTTGTGTCACAGCGATCAATCACCCATCAATGTGAAATGGCTGCACTGATACAGAGAAAACGCAACACAAACTGTGCTGTAATTTCCAACAAAGCCCTCCCTTACTATCAGTTGACATCTGTCCTTTGGAATCTCCATCCTGCAGCTGGACCTCCACCCACTTGCTCTGACTGTCTGTCTGTCTGTCTGTCTGTCTGTCTGTCTGTCTGTCTGTCCGTCTATCCCTCATGGTTGCAAACAGACTTCACAGCTATTATCACCTCTCAGTGATTCACTCACTTTATTCATTACCCAGCTGGTGACCTTGTCACACATATGCAGAAATATGCAATTTCTTAATCCAATCTATATCTGACTGACAGTGTTGGGCTGTAATGTGTTACACAGTAAGTACAGTTTTAAAAGAAATAACAAGTACTCTAAGGGATTATCATCATTTTGGCTAAGTAGATAAGATAAGATAAGACTTTATTCATCCAAAGGAAATTCTTGTGCCAGATCATTCTCAGAAAAAACAAACAAATGAAATAACATAAAAGGTTCAGTGCCTACGATATGTTACTGAAATTACTGAAATAAGTGAGCTAAGCTAAGGCTACTATAGAATAGTAGAACGTAATGCTGGCAATTATATCAGGGGATAACTAATATCACACATGATGAAAAATGAAATAAACATATTGCACCTGAAAAATGAAAATGAAATTATTAAATACTGGCAATGCTGTACATGAAAGTGAAATGGTGTACGTGATCAAAAAGTTGCAAATGAAAATGAGAATGCTACACATGATAATGAAATATTAAAAATGAAACTGAAATGTTACACCTGAGAAAGATGTAGTGGTAAATGTAATGCAAACTGTTGAGCAATTAGTAATGGGATTTGTTCGTCAATGAGTAATGGATTCCAATTTTCAAGAAACCTTCCCATCACTGGTAAAGGAATTCTTATGCTTCTCCATTTCATGCCTCGTCCAGAATAAATATTTAAACATTTCGACAATGAATGCCATTTCTGTGAGTTGAAATGAATGTCTCACACAGATTTGTAACTAAGCTGACTGATTCTTAAGCAACAAACGCTGAGTTATTTGCACTATAAAGCCACAGTTTGACATTTTGGGAAATATGCTTATTTGCATAAGATAAGAAGCTCAATGGCACAAAAGGAAAATAAGAGGCTGCGTCTGCACATTGAAGTCTGCACACAGTCTGTCTGAGCACTGAAGCCTTTATTAGTGCAACAAAACCCTTTTAGCAACAACGTGCTGTTGTCTGTCCTGCACCTGTATCCTGCAATGGCTGGATGTGCGCGATAGCAACAATCAATACCACACTGTCTGTGGGGTAAACACATAGCTGGAGCCAACAGACAGTTAGCTTAGCTTAGCATAGCATAAAAATAGAAAGAGGGACAAAGTGCTATCTACCTAGAGTAGCTGTTCCTATTTGCTCACAGTCTTTGTGCTATGCTATCTTAATTAGGTGAACTTATTAAACAGACAATTATTGGTTTCATTTAACTCTTATCAAGAAAAGTAAATAAATGCATAAGTAAATGTTAAACTATTGCTTTAACTTTTAAAATACATGTAAAAAATGAAAGTAATTATCCATCTATTCCATCTTTTCATTTACAAATTCAAGGCAAATCTTATGAAACTAGATGCACCAACAACATGACTGTAAATGACACCATTATCACCATCATCATCATCCTTTATCATCGTCTATTTCACTTCTAATTAAGCTATAAAATACTCAAATCATTGCCCCCTCAATGCCCAGTTTCATTCATCCATCCATCCATGAATCCATCCTTAGTTCCTACCTGGAGTTGGTCATATCAGTCTGTCCACCTTGACTCTTCTCCAGCCCCAGCTTGGTGAAAATCCCCACCAGCACCATGATGGCCACCACTCCACAGATAATATACACGATCATGTGGGTTCGATCCCGGTCTGGTTCCTCGTGGACCTCTGTGACGGGAGCCGCCGGTCGCCCGGTGTTTGCCCACACAGGTGTGTCATAGTTGGAACAGGAAGTCTGGTCCAAACTGTGGACTTTGAACTGGCAGCAGAAGCGGTAGAAGCAGGAACCACAACAGAACAGGTAGATACCCGCGTTACAGTTGAAGGGTGGGTCCCACTGGCCCATGACATCATAGTAACCCCAGCACCGGTTGCCGTTGCTTGGAGCTGTTTGCTCGTCTGCTGCCTCTGGTGTGGGTGTCGCCAGCGCCGCCTCTGGTACCACGGACGGTTCTGTTGTCTGGTTGTTGTTGGAGACCTGTGCCAAAGCCTGACCCGATGGCTGAGAGTTCAGTCCAAACAGAGAGGTCAAACCCAGGAGGATCGCCAAAGGGAACTTTATCAACACTGGATGCACGGAGGCGGCCATCTTTGCTCTAATTTCTCGTGAGGTCTCAGTGGTGATGTGTAAAAGTTACTGACAGGTCCAACGTAAAGATCCTAGGTTTAAGACACAACAAAGAAAAGGGAAGTTATCTCTGAGCCTTGTAGCTATTAAAAATTAATGAGATACCAGTGAAAGAAGAAAACAGGGCGTTAAATCAAAAGAGTTTTTTCTATTTTGATACTGTGAGGAAACACAAAAGTGCATGTAATTATCGTTTTGGGAGTTATTAGCGCAGACAGTTACAGAAAGCTAAATTGTCATCAAGGGGCAGAACAAGTGGGGCAATGAAATCAATCTCCCATCTCAACATGCTCCTAACAGGAGGGAATGAGTCCCTTGTGGGCAGGAACTCACATGCACAGACACACCACAGTCCCTGGCAGTTTATTGTATGTGTGTAGGTGTAAAAGCAAATTCCAAAATTCAGCAAATGTCACCTTTCACAAAGCCATATGTCATCAGCAGACAGCAGAGGCGGTTGTAGACAAATCCAAATCCAGTGACTTGGAGGGAATCCAGTTTAGGAGGGCGTGTTGCCGACGAATGAACTTGCCTCTGGCATTTCCAGCAATAAGCTCCCCTGCTGAGTGGATGAATAATCCGTGAAAAGTGAGAACTCTGAGTTCCTGACGGTGCTAGAAGGAAAGGTAGATTCCTCTCAAACTCGTAGATAGTCACGGGCTCCAACATGAAAGACTTTTCACTCCGGAGATGGACTCATATTCCTGAGTGGATAACAACTCCAACGCTGGAGTCCGAAACACTTCTGATGTCCAGGAAAAAAAAAACTGTGACCAACAGCGCGATGTTTACCTCTGGAGTTCTTTGTGTCCTCCACTTCTCCTGCTCAGAGTTTAACTTGCATCTATCATCCTCCTACTCTCAGTGTCACCGTTCAAAGAAAGCTTTTTTATTCTTGTGGTGGGCATCTTTTCGCCGCCACCTTGGTCCACTTTGGTGAACGTTACTCCTGTGAGAAGTGTTGCTCCAGTCTCTCAGCCACTGATGTCTTTATTAGTGATATTAAATAGTCTGTTTTTACTCTGTAAAGGTAGTGTGGGCTAGTTCCCTCCTCCTTCCAGCCCAACAGGTAACAGCAGCTGTTCAGTATTCTTTAGAACATTACTCCAGGCTCTTGTCAAGCTGAAATCCTGTGGTGATTACGGTCCAAAAGCGTCCCTCTTGCACCTGAGGCGTGTTTTCTGTCTCTCTCTCACACACACACTCACGCATACTCTCACACACACATCCACAAACAGCTCAAATCCCCCTGGTGACAGTACACTGTCAGTGTCAGTCTGTAGCTCTTAAGCGACACACAGGAGTCCAATGGCTCTTTGTGCTCGGTGTGCGCAGGGCTCCTGTTGCTGTCGCTCCGTGAGCACTCCACTGAAACCCCTCCTCTCCCTGGATCCCAGGGTCTCTAACAGACCCAGGACACCAGCTGGGTACTCTGTCTGTCAGCCTGCTCAGTCCTGCCCTACAAGTGCTAAGGCAAAGGGGAGATGAGAGAGGAGAAAGAGAGAGGGGAGGGCTGATGTTGTGATACTGAATCTCTGATCTTAATGTCTTAGTGCTCCTGCATCCAAGACTCAAGAGAAGCTGAAAAAACAGATAAACGTGCCGGAATTACTTGACCAGAGTGGAGAGTCCCACATAACGGATCATTTCTTGCTCTTTGACGTTTTTTTTTCCCTTCTTCGTTGGTCTGCTTTTGTCTCAGTTTTTTTTTGTCTCTTTGTCTGATCTTAATCTCCTCTTTTGATATTTTTGCCTCTTTCTGTCTCTCCCACAACTTACCTCACCCTTTCCTCTCTTTTTTTTGTCGTTGCTGAGGAAATATCAGCGCGGGGGTCACAGAGCCTGTGAACTGCCCCTTGTACTTTCAAAGCAGCGCACTTGCACAAGCTGGAAATAACGCTCCCCAAGCCCACTCGGACGACAGAGACAAGTGGAGATGCGACAGCCAAACGGCAGTGTGGCACCGAGGGCAGATCAAAAAATATCCTGTTTTCAAAAGAAGCCCCTTTGGAGATACAGGACTGTGTGCGGCAGAAGCTCTTTGTTGTTGGTTCAACTACTCATTTCTCAGTTTTTTTTCTCTCCAAATTTTCCATTTGCATCAATGTATTTTTTTTTGTCTTTTCCCCCCCCAATGAGCAAAAAAAAAAAAAAAACATATACAAAAAAATAAAATCTCAAAGCATTAATATGCAACAGTTTTTAAGCAAAATGCTGCATATTATCTCCCAGTTTTTCATGCAATGGATTTTGCTGTCAATTCAGTCCTTGTCCGGCTGCAGCTTCTTTGAAAACAGGCATAATTTGATATATATGTATAGGAATTTTATATATATATCATATGTATGTGTTTTCACTGGTGCTCTGCTTGTGGGATGCTCCAAACAGAAGTGTGAAGAGCAAAGAGAAGCAATAAAATGCTTTTCTTTTTTGTTGTTGTTTTATTCCATCTTCCCTCTTTGTTTCTTCATCAGTGTATTCCCTTATTTCCGCGCCGCCTCAGTCTGCTCAGTGCGTCTGTATCCCGTCCGCTGGTGATGCTCGCACTGCTGCTGATGCTGCTGCTGTTCTCTGGTAGGACTGGATGACAATATCTCACACGCTCTCTCCCTCTCTCACTCCTCCCTCTCCCAAGTCACTCCTCCCTCTCTCGTTCACTCCTCCCCTCCCTCTTGGTATCTCTCTCTCTGTCTCCCTCTATTCCACACTCTCTCAAATCTTTTGTGCACAAATGAGCACAGCCTCCTGCTTGCTGACTCTCTCTTTCAATCTCCTCCTCCCTCCCTCATTATGTGTCACTGACACTCTCTTCTCCCAGTTTTGTCCCGTGTTTTTGTTTGGCTCCAGACTATCAAGCGTCACTCTTTTCCCCCTGTTCTACTATTCCTGCTTCTTTTCCCTCCTTTTCCTCACTACTGTTGAGCTTTCATCCCCTCTTTCTTCATCCTCTACTTTCCTTTCCCAAAATGCCCATCAGTTCAATAAATAAGATTGTCGGTGCTGACCGAGCAGCAGGTCGTAATGTGCAGGCGTGCTCGTGTGTGTTTGCGCGTAATTACTGCGCTAATACCTCTGCACATCCCTGTCTTTGTTGCGAGCATGCCTAGAACATGTGTGGCACTGCAGTCTATTAGGGCTGATTTAGGGAGAAGAGAGTGAGGGATGGATGAACGGGAGGAGGAAGCAAGAGTGAGATAAACAGAGAGAGAGAGAGGGAGAAGAGGGGAGGAGAGAAGAGGACAGCGCCTGCCAAATAGAGAGAGAGAGAGAGAGAGAGAGAAAGAGGGAGGCTTGACAGAGAGGAGCAGGGGAGGGAAAGAGGAGAGGAATTATCGCAGGGAAGGGAGGGGGATTAAGAAGCATGGGGAAAGCTACTGGAATAGGAACTGACAGAGGGATAGTAGGAGGGAGTGGGGGGAGAGATATAGATAGGAAAGGAGTGCGGACAGGTAGGAGAAAAGCCATCTCAAGGGAAAGTGACATATTAGACCTAGAGAGAAAGAAAGATGGAATATTATTCAGACTAAAATGTTTCGGAGAGAGAGAAAGAGAGAGAGAGAGAGACAGCCGAGGCCCCAGAAAATTCCCAGGATGAACACGGAGGAGGACACGGTGAGGCAAATCGCTATGAATTTTGAATAATCCCAGATATAATGTTAAATGCGAACTAGATTTTAAAGCAGAAGAAAAAGAAGTAGCGCCTTGGGTCTGGCCGTGAACGGCACAAACCTCATCATTTTTGCATAAAAGCTTAAAAGCTTTCCTTTAATTTCCCTGTCACACTCTCCATTTTCTTTTTCCCCCCTCGCTCACAGATTCACTCTTTGAGCTGCACCATCTTTTGTTTTTTTTGCGTTTTTTCCTGCGAGCCCTTAGCTCATCCTCACTCGCCGTCTGTACTCCGTCCAACCCCCTCGGCCTAAATTCACTTAAAATCTCTGGCATCGGGAGTTATGTCATGGATACACGCTGAAAAACTGTGCACAAGCACACACACACACACTCCTGTGTCTACAGCTATGTGCCACAAATCAGCTAATCCCCCTCCAGTCTGGCATTCAAGTGTCCTCAACTCATTTTCTCTCATTCAAAGCAGGTCAATAATTTAGAAAAAGGAATCAAAGTTGGTGTGAACGAAGGCAGGTCTGGCGTCAGATAAACACAACGCTGCCTCTCCGTGCTCAGAAGGGCGGCGAGACACGAGAGCAGAGTGATAGCTGAAAAGCAAGACGGGATGGAAAAGGAATGAGATGGATGGAGAGGTAGAAGGATGGCCCTATGGGGAAAGAACAGATTGAATCTCTCTCTGCATGGAAATGGTCTGACAGCACACATTCTCCCATTTCTGTTGTTGACTCTTTCTTTTTGTGTCACCAAACATTTCTTGATTACCTAATTAATCATATCATTGTGCATATTTAGTTGCCAAGAACCAAAAAATCCAACAACTACAAGGTAAATTTGCTTCTTTTTTTTCAAATGCATTTTTTAAAATCGATTTAGCCTTTAACCCATGAATGATTGAGCACCAAGCTTTCATGACAGTGACCTTTGAGGGGACATAGATTCCAAAATGGAAGAAGGTAGATTAGCTTATTAGCTGTTCGACATCAGCTGGGGTTCAGTCCCCCTGAGTATTAACTGATCCACAAAAGACACATGGATTGCAGGGAATCACAGATGACACAGGAGTCGATGGAACTGTGGAGACGTATTCTACATACATAAAACAGCAGGATGATAAAGTCCTGGGAGCGGCTCTACAGTTCTCCAGGTGGAAAAATGAAAACTGCTCAAGAACGGCTCAAGGAACAAAGATCCTAAGGTACTGACTTGGCCTCCAACCTCCGAATCATCCTAGTCTTAATCCAGCTGAGCATCCGTGAGGTACACTGAAACAAGCACGACCCATAGTGGCCCCATCATATACTAGTGGTCGGACTTTCACCCAAGAAACCCAGGGTTCATGTCCCGTGATGGATGAGAGACCATCAGTTTCAGAATTAAGGTTCGCTTTTTGTTGTTCTTTATTTTATTTGCTTCCTGGTTGGGTTTAGGCGTCAAAACTACATGCTTATGTTGAGGAAAGGGTTACAAACGTATTTGTGATACATTACAAACTTAGTAATGTGGCAGAAAATCCATTCCCTTCAAAACGGAAATGGGAATGGAGCTTAGTTTTATAGGAACGTAATTTTGTGGCGACTGGACAGGACCTACGCAATATTAGGCAGGTGGTTCTGGTGTTTGTATGTTGCCATTTTCTCATTCTATTACTCTGCAGTCATGTGCCTGATTGGCGATACACACATATCCAACTTCATACAGATGTAAAATGCATGGACGTGACACAAATGTTCCACATTGCTCCACTTAAAGTCCTTAATATTGTATATTTATGCCTTTCTTCACATTTTTGCATACAGTTCCCCACGTAAAGACCTTTAGAAAGTGCTTTCTATCGTTATCATTATGTAAGTGAATTTCATAATAGTAATAAACCTTATTTAGGGGCAGTGGTGGCCTAGTGGTTTGTGAAGCGAACTTGTAACCGGTGGGTCGCCGGTTCGAGCCCCCAGACTGGCAAGAGGTTGAGGTGGGAAAGTGAAAGCGACCGCTTGTCCCAGTCACCACCACTGTTGGGCCCTTGAGCAAGGCCCTTAACCACTGACTGCTCCCCGGGTGCTGCACCACGGCAGCCCACTGCTCCTAGTATGTATAGTTAAGTTTAACTTTGAATAGGATGGGTCAAATGCAGAGAAGGAATTTCCCCAAGGGGATCAATAAAGGTTAGATTATGATCATTATTATTATTATTATTTATACAGCAGTGTAA
Organism: Chromis chromis; assembly: GCA_900302755.1. Taxonomy (NCBI): domain Eukaryota; kingdom Metazoa; phylum Chordata; class Actinopteri; family Pomacentridae; genus Chromis; species Chromis chromis. Next base: position 9,260 of record OMNN01083448.1, on the reverse strand, counting down.
AGTGCTTTACATGGTTGAATCAGCATAAAACATTTCAAGCACAATAAAACAATACGGAATTGGAGTAAAATCAAATAAAAGCTTGATAAAAAGAAACACTAAAAACACAAAAAGAGAGAAAGCAGATGTTTGTGATAAAGCTGTGTACTAGACCTTTTGAGAAGTGATTTAAAAGGAAACCTCTGATTCTATACATGACAGATCTGCAGGCAGGGAGTTCCACAGCTGAGGGCCACAGACTGCAAAAGCCCGGTCACCTTTAGTCTTGATCCAGGACTCAGAGCAGCCAGCAGAGCTCTGTGTGAGGATCTGAGGCTCTGCTCTGGCTCATGGGGGAGCAGCAAATTCAGCCCTGTAGCCGGGAGCTGAACCATGACGTGCTTTAAATGTGATCAGTAAAATCGGACTGTTGACCGGTAAAAAGAGGCTAAAATGAGGGCTGGTGTGATCTTTTGGAGCCGAGCAGCTGCGTTTTGTAGCAGCTGAAGGCAAGAGATGTGTTGGCCTGAATACAGTGAGAATAATCTAAGCAAGATGAAATAAAGGACGGGATGAAGCAGTCTTGAGATTAGAAGAAGAAAGATAAGACCTGCTTGTTGAGATACTCCGTAACTGATAAAAGCATGATTGGACTTTTGTAATTTGTTAAAAAATGAAAGCTCACTATCAAAGCAGGCTTGATATTTGATAACAAGATGTCCAAAATGCTTCTGTAACATAAAAATGGAATTTGGTTGGATCCAAGGGAATAATCATTATTTTGTGTATTTCGTGTAGATGTGCAACGCGGAACTTTTGTCTCCCCCTTATAGCAGAAACACTCTAATCCTTCCTCTGAATGCTGAGTGTCTTTTTTGCATCAAAAACTTTTTGATATTTTCATCACAGGTTCCACCGACGTCCTAGTTGCTGTAGCTCTACTATACTCCAACTACGGTTGCGTCTCTTCTTCAGCTCCTGCAAACAAGTCATTGCTAATTAACACAAATTGCTACCGATGGACTAATGTGGGAATGTTGCTGGTCAAACTCATTTTTCTTCACAGTGTTTCCATTTCTGACATGTATGGCTGAATTACTCAAATATTCCAACTTGCCATTGTGTTGCTCTGAGTAGTTTTATATGTTTGAGCTGTTGGTTTCATCCAAGCCTTATATCACCAAGTGCAATGCAAAGAGTCTGGGTTTGGCGGTTGCCAGGAGAAAGGTACTTGCCTGACTACATTGTGCCAAGTGTAAAGTTTAGTAGAGGGGGGATGGTGTGGGGTTGTTTTTCAGGGGTTGGGCTTGGCCCCTTAGTACCAGTGAAAGGAACTCTTAATGCTTCAGCATACCAAGACAATTTGGACAATTTTGTGTTCCCAACTTTGCAGGAACAGTTTGGCGATGGCCCCTTCCTGTTCCAACATGACTGCACACCAGTGCACAAAGCAAGGTCAGTAAAGACATGGATGAGCCAGTTTGGTGTGGAGGAACTTGACTGGCCTGCACAGAGTCCTGGCCTAAACCCGATAGAACACCTTTGGGATGAATTAGAGCGGAGACTGAGAGCCAGGCCTTCTGGTCCAACATCAGTACCTGACCTCACAAATGAGCTTCTGGAAGAATGGTCAAAAATTCCCATAAACACACTCCTAAACCTTGTGAAAAGCCTTCCCAGAAGAGTTGAGACTGTTATAGCTGCAAAGGGTGGGCCAACTCCATATTAAACCCTAAGAATGGGATGTCATTAAAGTTCATCTGCGTGTAAAGGCAGACGTCCCAATACGTTTGGCGATACAGTGTATGAGCTTTTAGGGGTTTAATCAATGACTAAGTAGAACAGGGGTCATTTTAGTTCAGGGGCCACATACAGCCCAATTTGATCTCAAGTGGGCCGGATCAGTAAAATCACAGCATAATAACCTATAAATAATAATTGTTTATTGCAAAAAACACATTCTGAAAATGTTCATATTTAATAAACTATCCTTTTACAAAACATTATGAACAGCCTGGAATTTCTTAAGAAAAATATGTGCATTTTCAACAATGTTATGCAGTTTATCATTTACACGTGTGCATCACAACTTACAGATCACAGTGTATCTACAAAAGGTACAAAACGTTTAAACACAGACATCTGGAACTAAACAATATAGGATTTTACTTTATGATCGAAACAACTTGTCAAGATCTAGAAATTATTTTAAATTTACAATTTGCAGTTAATGTCATAAGTCATCCCGCCGTATGTTTGACACCCCTGAAGTAGACAAAGCAAACTGGGAAGGGATTTTAATCAGCATTCTGTGTGAATCCTGCACTCCAGCTTTAAGTGGAGAAGGTTTTGGGACATCCAGCACTTGATTTTTTACAGACAGAATCATAAAAAATAAAGATCAGGTGAATATACATGTGGGCTTGGTTGTTAGCACCGTCGCCTCACAGCTAGAAGATCCCTGGTTTGTGTCACTGCCTTCCCGGGATCTTTCTGTTGGAGTTTGCATGTTCTCCCTGTGCAGTGTAGGTTTTCACTGGGTTCTCCGGCTTCCTCCCACAGTCCAAAAATATGCTGAGGTTAATTGGTGATTCTATATTATCCATAGGTGTGAATGTGAGTGTGCTTGGTTGTCTGTCTTTATGTGTAGCCCTGTGATAGACTGGCGACCTGTCAGCTGGGATAAGCTCCAGCCCCCCGTGACCCTACAGAGGATTATATAAAATGCATGGATGAATATACATGCCAATTCTGTTCTGGAAAACTTTAAACACCTAGTCGATCTGTTTACATTTTGACAAAACTGCATTGTGAAGTTCCAGCTGCTTGCTTTGTACAGACAACAATCACCTAAATCGCAAAAAGTCTGAATTGGACAATCATGAGCCACTTATAGGTTATAAAGAGCACATCTTTCAGCTGATTTACGAGCGTTTATCTGTGATGGACGTCAGAGATGCCATTGTCACAGTGGAGATATTTTCTCTGCTATTTCCATCCTTTCATATCTCTCCCCTTTCCCTGGCCTGTCCTTTCTCCTCCTCCTCATCCTCCACTCTTCACTTTCTCTCCTTCTGTCAACTCTGTCATTCACCCCTCATTAAATCCTGCACAAAAAAAACTTGAGGGGGTTGGAGGAGGGGGAAAACATATTTCCTTAAAGCCAGCCTCGATCTTTCCTCCTTCCTCCTTTGTCACCTGCCATCTCGGCTGCCGCTTCAAGCCGCTGCCGCTTTACGTTGGCTTTGTCCTTTCCTGAGTCTGTCTCCGTCTCTCGCCTCACCTTCGCATCCTCTCATCAAACTGTCTCCTGTGTCTCTCAGATTCCAGTGTATGTGCCACAACCACGCCAAGCCTGTCACTCCCGCTCGGCTTCCTCGCTCGTGGGGAGTGCGGGCTTTTTTTCCCCCTCACTCCGTGTCACTCCCTTTTGCTCACTATATAGCTGCTCATCATCTCTGTACTCTCTGACTGTCACTCACGATAGATTAGTTCAGGGTGGAGACGAATGGGGAGGGAAAAAAAAAAGGAGGATGGAGAGCCACTCAGACAAGGCCACGAGAGGATACAGAGGAAAGATGACCGAATCCAAAATAAGGGGCCCCGCCTAGAAAGTAAGATGGGGTATTTCAGGACAAAGTGTGAAAGCCACGAAAGAAGTACCAAAAGAGAAAATTGAAGACAGAAGCTGTGCAGCTAACAAAGCATACGGGAAAAGATTAAGTGATTGAGCTGTGGTGAAACCAAAAGAGTTGGATGAGATCTGCAGGGTTGATGGATGTCTGCAGATGTAGGCGTGCTTTTTTTAAAATTAATTTCCCTGTTCAGCAGTATCCTGAGCTCGTGCCCTCCCACAACCTCGTCCTTGACTGCAGGGGCCAGACATCGTATACCAGCCATCGATTGGCTGCAGGTACACACAAATGTGCACACACACACACACACACATGAATACCCTATATATCAATACTTGCAGAGCACACAACTGCAGAGAGGCACACGCACACATTTTAATGTGCATGACCTATGCTGGAATTTGAAGTTGTTTGTGTGTTTGACAGGAAATAGCCTTAGGACAAAGCAAGGCTAGCTGTTGCTCCGTGTCTCCAACCAGCTGCCGGCTTTAGATTTAGCAGAGAGTTATGAAAGTGCTATCGATCTTCTCGTGTCACTCCAAGTAAATAAGCATATTACTTGAACTTGTGCATTTTGCAGCAATGCCCATACATCCTGGTTAGGCATTAGCTAACAGCGTCTGGAAATTTAGTGTTCCGGCCAGTGCATTGTTTTTGTCTGATATTATCTCAAAGTATTACTGTCTTCCTGGAGATTTAAAGATTTTTCTGGGCTCTCATCGTTGCAGCTTTTTTTAAATATTAGTTTTTGTTTGGACAAACTGGGTCGAATTCTGGCTGTGGCACTTTCTGTACTCAGATCCGTATTTGTCTGGAACCCTCTCAGCTTTCCTTCTTCAATCTAAAGGAAGTACACAAAGATTTCACCCTGTCAAACAAGAAAAAAATACTGCTATGGAAGGAGAGTCCTGCCCCAGACACGCTGTAAGACAATGTGGGTCAATTTGATATAAAAAGAAAAAGAAAACTTTTGAGTGGCTTCAATTTCCTGCTATAGATTTTTCCGTTTATTATTAGGATGTCTATTTTCTCTCTGATCCTTTGTATTGTGTCTTAGCCACACACCCTGTTCATGGTCGAATCAGTGGTTACTGCTAATGTGTTGTAAGTAGTGATAATTCTCTTTAGACATCTGTTAATCAGTCTGTCTTGTCATTCATGCAAATAGTCATATAGATACATAGCATCTGCCCTCAGATCAGTCCATGTAGCACAAAACCTGCCTTCTTGGAGCTTCAAAATTACAAACTTCGATCATGACAAATCTCTACTTTCATTTGTCCATTCTGGGGCACCACCATGTTTTGGTTAAGGTTGGCCACAAACCGCTATGTTCACGGCTCAAATCCAGGCTGAGGATTTGTAACGTGGAAACAACCCAACAGAGGATAAGCCAAAAGTTACATATAATAGAGATACGGATGCACATATCTAGCAATACACACTATTGCCGATACAGAGACAAAATGTAGCTCAAAGAATATTAAAAGTTGGTTGAAGAAGTCGTAACATGAAGAAGGATATCATTTTCAGCAGTGTCTTGTGTTTAAGCAGGTTTGTGACTTGTATAAAGTACAATTAAACGCTAAGAGTTGAAACATATCACTATGTCAATGTTCTACCAACAACTGGATACCAGAATTATTGGCACAGTAAGAAGCTAAGTGACTGATTGAGCAACAACTCAAGATAAATTTGCTTGGTGCAATCAAGCCCCCAACTATATTGGCTACAGATGCAAGGCTAAATTGTGACATATTGCAGAACTTGCATTGGCACCTCATAGCAAGAATGCCTTTTGAATTAGAATCGTCTAGATATACGAACTTTGCAGCTTGTTGCTGTGTCTCCGTGGGTTTCCTGGTGGTGTTCAGGCTTCTTCACACAGTCTCCGGACATGCAGGTTAATTGCAGACTCCCAAATGTGTACCTGCAATAAGCTCTATTTCAATGTGAGCCTGCACAGGATAAGAAGGTATAGATAATGATTGAGTGGATGGATGAAAATCAATGATGACTAGGAGTCAGAGAGAGTGAGAGCGAGAGCTTCCAATCATCTAACCGGAGCACGAAGGGTCACCTAGATAACTAGTCATCAAGTCAGCGTGTAGTCATCAACAGAGGATTATCCTGCTGCGTCTCAGTGGGAGGTCTATGTCATTATTAGCTGTCTGTCTCGGTTTCATCCTAATTCAGTCTCAGTCCCCTGCAAAGCCATCCACAGTGTGTAGCTGTGTGTTTGTGTGTGTGTGTGTGTGTGTCAACAGGGACGGCCACAGTAACTCAATCACTCAGTCAGAGATGAGATCTGTCCTCACTTGTGCCTCGGAAAGAGGGATGTAGAAAGAGAGGAAGAGAAAGACAGTCAGGTCACTCAAAGGTGAACCAAGAAAAGAGGAAAGACACGGAGCCGAAGGAAAGACACGTTTAAAAAGGATATGTACAAATGTCAGAAATGGACCGATGAGAGAATAGAAATGTAAAAGGCCACCGTAAGAATAGGAGACTGTAAAAATGTCATTTTGCATGTCTTTGCACTCCTTCCAACTGTCTCTAATGTCTCTTCATGGTCAATTTTGTGTCTCTGTTCATTGTTTCGTTCTAAATGTTGATGGTTCCACATCTCTTTAATGTCATTCTGTGTTTTTGGCATTTCCCATCTCTTTGTAATCATTTTTAAATCTCATTTTGCGTCTCTATGGTAATTTTGACTCTACTGTTTTGTGTTTCTTGTGTATTTGTTGTCATTTTTCATCTTTTATATAATTCTGAGTGTCCTTGCTACAACATTTGTGATTGCTTCTGTGGTCCATTTCTTCCTTTTTGTGGTACTTTTGCATCTGTTGGCTTGTACACGTAATCATTTTGCATCTTTTTGGAGCCATTTAATGTGCGCTGACCCCTTGTGTGTAGCCAGTAATCCATGTGTGATTGCAGGAAAAACAAATACAGAAAAACAAATGGTAGACAAAAAAGGTGGTATGGATAGAGTTTTAGCGAGGAGAAGATGTAGATGTAACTTGCTCCTCTTTGCTCCTTCTCTCTCTTCCGGCTAAACTTTTGTGACACAAAGCGGATTTGTAAAATCCACTAGACTTTCATTGCAGCTCGGTGATGTGAGCACGCACACACATGGATGGAGGTGTAAAGCCTTTAAATTAGCATGTTTGATAAGCCATACAGTGTAAAGTCTATCATTCACATGTGTTAGCACATGTAGGATTCCATAATTAATCTCTTGTTCATTTCAGCTGATATGTGCCGACACTGCTTTGGTTTAAGTATATGCTTCCACTCAGTCTGAATTTGTGGATTTCAGTGGATTAGCCTAGTTTACGGCTGATGTTTTCATCACCGAGGCTCTTAAACTTGTGGATGACTCATATTTGGTCCAGTACCGCCGATGACATCACCACACATCTCACAGCGCTTCTCCCCGGAGCTGTTTATCCGACTCTATATTTATCGTCTTATCACACTTACAGAAACACATTCTAACTAGCGCAGTCGATTACCTACATGGCATGAAGAGCCCAGGAGCTCCTTCGAGCCTTCGCGAAGGGCTGTAAACCAGAGAGGATGCCATACAGCATATAAATACGCGGTGTATATATTGGATAGCAAATTGCCTCCAGGAGGATGTTTTTTTCCTGATCTAATCTAAAAACGTTCATGCTGAGATAGGAGTATCAAAGTCAGGACTTCCTCTTTAATTTGATTCTTTAAACTTCTTCAAAGGGAAAGTCGAGTCAAGGAGGCTTTTGGCAATGCCCGAGATACTTATAAGAGGGGTGAAATCGTGAGAATGTTTAATGGTTGAGCTGAACACTGAAATATTCAAAATTATTCCGAAAATAATTTATTGTATCCATTCAAATATTTATTCGGTGAAGCCCGATATTCATAATTCAATAAGACAGTCCAGATTTAGTCACCATATGTGTGTAATTAGGGGCTACTTAATTTGCATGCATCTAGTGTCGGTCGAAGCTGAAGAATGTTTGTTTCTTGTTGCTCTCAAATGGTAAGCACAACTCTAACTGAGCCGGTTTAACATATTCAGCTACGTCGCCATCAGTATTGCTTTTTATTGCCTTAAAAGCAGCGTTTACCCCGGATACTCCAAACATAACAGTCCAGGTTGGCAGTGCATTGTGAGCACCAGAGATTTATTGGAACCACAAGTGATTTTATGGTCCTGATAAATCCCTGATGTTGACAGCAAACTTTTCCCACAGACAGCGAGCTCTGCGAATTGTTTCTGCATTAAAAACCCGCTTGTCTCTAAGTGGATAGAAACTCCTCCAAGGTGCAGCCTCTCCTTTTTCTTCTCCTTTATATTCCAAACTCGTTAGCCTTCGGAGCTCGCTCTGCACAGAAGCTCGGAACGGCGACAGAAGTGTTTTCTTCGCCATCATCAAAGCCCGCTGCAGTGACCTCATTATCCCATTCAAATTTCAAAGCTCCTCTGAAATGGGTTCATCACAAGATCTGTCTCCACCTATCACAAACAATCTCAATCAAAAGGAGATCCTCCTTTGTAGCTGGTAGACATTTCCCTGTTCCTGCTAGGAGAGGAAAATAGATTATTCATTACTGTTTGGTTTAATTTACAATCAGTGAGATGTAATATCGACAGGAAGAAGACTGAATGGCTTCATTAATTGTCTCAATAATTCCGCAAAGTACTATGAAACACTTCAGTTTCATATTTAGTACACGGTTTCCAGCACTGACTTCACTTAGAGACAATAATTGACCCACTCCACAACACACCTGCGCTTAGACTCTTCAGTCCGACCCCAAGTCTAGCTGTTGCCTCACAGCTGGGGTCGTATGAGGTTACGGAGTCCATTTACCCGGCACCAGGACAAAAACAGATCAGGTTCCATTAATCTAGCAGTGGTTGCTAAGGCTCAGCTGATAGAGAACCTGGCAGTCAAGTTGTCCAGGACGTCAAAGGCAACAAAAGAGAGACAAAAGCAACGGGACTGTTGTTCCCGGACCAAGGCCACCAGTGATACACCAGCTGATAAAGTAAAAGATAGCAGTTGGCCGGGATGGCTTAAAACATTACACTTTGGAAACAGACACAGGAAACACAGGCAGCCATAGTTCCTATATAGGTGGCATACACTAAAAAATAAAAATGAATTCAACCACTAGGACACAAAATTTTCATAGTAATTTACTATATAGTACAGTAATTTTCCATAATTAACATACATTTTCTAGTCTTAATTTCACATGAGATCCTTTTTATTTTTATTTTTTTGCATTTTAATGTTTGATGAAGGATATTTTCATGTGTAAATGCAAATTGAATACAATTAAATGATTGATAGATTTGATCATCTTTATATTCAATGGTGAAAACACATTCATTCAACGTTTCTGTTGTGAAAACGTCTGTAATTATAGAAGATATATCTCTCATTTAAGGAGCAAAACTATGTAAAACTACAGGAATAATACTGTTTTTAATTTTATAAATATATTTACAATATTAAACTTGAATTTAATTAATAACATAATAAAAGGAAAATGTTCTGATACATATTGCCAATGTTTTTGAATGTAGTTTTATGTAGTAGTTTTTATGTCCCAAAAAATAAAAAATAAAAAAAACATTTAAAATAAAAAATA
>OMNN01083447.1:0-13554 GCA_900302755.1 Chromis chromis | reverse complement strand
ATGTTCCTCCAGATGTTCCTGATTGGTTGATGTTGTTGCCATGTGGTGGGGTGCATTTTCCTGTGGGGGTAGGCCAGTGACATTTGGGATTTCCATTAGCATGAGGGAGTGTTCTTGTTCTGGGACAATGTTTATTTGGGTGTCTAAGTCTCATCAACACGGGTGTTAAAATCCACCACATAGTACCGATATGATCCATGATATTCACTTCACCTGTCAGTGGTCAGAATGTTGTAGCTGATCGGTGTATGTTTATGTTTATAGTGTTTATTTCATCTCTTTTTAGTTTTTGTCCTTTGAAGGTTCTTTAAGTGTGTTAAGTGTTTTCTGAATGTTGCACAGAATTTTTTTTTTAAACGTGCAGTAAAATTGAAACTGGCTTCATGCTAATGTGTCCCCATTTATGTCATAATATTTTTCTCTTATTTTAATCCTAAACATTTTGCCACCTGACCTCCAGACTAACTCAGCACTAAGCCCTATGTTTCCATGGTAACGATCAATACCACCAAACAAATGAGGAAAATATGTCTCATAATTTGTGTTTGTGTTGCTGAGCGAGTAATGAGAAGGTTGTAGAGGCTGCAGTAACCTGGTAAAACGGACAGAAGCTCCCGTCTTTCTTGGATAATTATTTTTAGGTTTTGCTGCATTTTTTTTTTACCCTCAATCTAAACTCTTTGTTTATTTACTTTTTTGTCTTGTTAAACATTTTCTGTGAACAAAACTGAGCAGTTTGTCCTCTTTCTCCTTCACTTTCATAGGTTGGACTGATGAGGCTGTTTGCTCATCAGTTTTTTGGGGGGTTAGAAAAACAGATCCAGAATTCATCGGAAATTAGTCCTTAGGAGAGTCTGGATGTGAAATGGATTCACTGAAGTGTCTATCTGAAGCCTAGTTGGCAAGCCTCTTGTCTAAACTGCCCCTGGTGTATCTGACGTCTTATTTTCTGAATTTTCTCCACATTTACTCAAGATTTCACCACCACTTATGCAAATTATGTGCACTCAGATAGACGTGTCAACAAACTGGGATGATCTAGATCTAAAACTATCACAGCATGATCAGTGGTGTCCCCATTTAATGCCACCGAGAGGAGAAACACTGACACAAAGTCACAGAATATAACCCCTGCAGTGAAGTGGTCAGCTAATTGCTTCAACTGTAACTCCTTTATGCCTCCACCAGCTTCAATTCAGTGATTAACTGCAGCGCTGCACGTTTCAAACCATCTGACAAGAAGAAAATACCACATATATCTGTTTTACAACTGTGTGCTGTCCTCCCCTCACGCTCACATCTCCTCCCACACCATTACTCTGAGCCTCTTGCCGAATTACGCAGTTTTATAAAGAGTGGGCTCGTATTTTAGTGGAGGTGGAGGAGCTCTGATGATCCAGGGACATTTACAACTTGGTGGTGGTTAAACAAACCACACACACATACAACATGATCATTTAAATCTGATCTATGTGAACCATCCTCCTCCGGTTAGTGTGTGGACGTCCTAATTCAGTTACTGTTACGGTGTGATGATACCTGAAATCACATCAATACGACGGAGAACTGAGGCGGTGTAATTCAGTTTTTTAAATGTGCCTCTGAGCATTAATCATGAAGATCCTGCAAATATGGAAAGATTTGATGCTACAAGAATAGAAAGATTGCTGCACTGGGATGCCTTCTAGAGTTTGATAAAGTCTGGAATGGTGTGTAAAGTCCTTCCTAATTTAACTACTGGTTAGTTTCAAAGTCGCGTCGTTAAAACATGAAGAATGTCTTACCTTGTAAAAACGGTAGTAATGGGAAACATCTGTAGAGCATCCAGTCAGAAGCCATTAACAGGCGACCTGATGGGTGAGTGGTTAGAGGGCAAACCGTGTTCATCCCTCTGCTCTCTTTCCTATGTTTCCTGTCTTATCTCTACTGAAACTGTCAAATTAAAAGATAAAATGCCACAAAAAAAAAAAACATGAACAGGAGCCAAGGCATCAATTTTAAGGCCCCAAGTAATATACAGTGGCAAACGTTTGGGCACCCCTGGTCAAAATGTCTGTTTTTGTGAACAATTAAACAAGTCGAAGATGAAATTATTTCCAAAAGGCATGAAGTTACAGACAGATATTGAAAAGAGTGTTTCATGTTTAACTTCATGCCTTTTGGAAATCATTTCATCTTCGACTTGTTTAATTAACCAGGGGTGTCCAAACTTTTGCATGCCACTGTATTCAACTTAACTTCCAATCATCTGCAGCAAACCTGAGAAAAATAGTTTCTAATTGTTAATATTCAGTATCTAATCATACAACTTAACCAAAATTATTTGTACTCAAAGTTATTGGAATAATCTTTTGTAATTTTATGTCTCGTTTTATGAAATATTATCTAAAATCTTGCCTATTTACCAACCAGCTACCCAACAGTTACATGTGGTGGTGGGTAGGTGTAACTATCAAGTGACAACAAATCTACAGCCCAGCAGGCTTTAAAACATTAAAAGGGACTGTGGTTTGGGTTACCAGTGAAACCGCAAGTACATAAGTAATAATTAAGAATTTCCATGATTAAATGATTTCAAAGAACATGTTGCTCGCTGTTATCTCATCATGCATGGGTCACTGAACACTGATCACTTTACAAAGTGCTTTGACAGATGAGCCAAAAAAGGAGGATACTCAGGAGGACCAAACTTTTTTTTTTTTAAAAGACCAGCAAAAAGCAAAACACCAATTCATGTAAATAAAACAATAAAAGCACAAAAATACTGATACAAAGGAAGAATAAAAGAAAATGGAGAGTAAAAAAAGAACTCAGCTACCAGGCTTTTACCTAAAGCAAAGGGACATAATCACATCACTTCTGTTTCATCCTCTTTGCACTGACTCCTAGTATGTTTTAGGGTAGATGTTAAGATTTTACTGCTTGCTTTTAAGGCCCTTTATGGCCTCTCTTGTAGATATATCTCTTTGAGATCCTCTGGCAGTGGTTTTCTGTCTGTTCAGGGGCTGAAAACTAATAGCAACAGAGCATTTGCAGTCGGTCCCTTACTAAAACATACTTTTATCTTAGAGCCTTTCCTGATTTTACTGCAGTTTTCATTTTCTTTTGAACCAACTTTTGTTTCTTTCAATATTGTTTTAACCTTTTCCAACACTGTACTGTTTTTATCTTCACATTAATAGTTTTTTATTCATCTTATTTTGAAATCTAATGATTTTTCTGTTTTATTTTACTGCCTTTGTGACATGGATTTTGAAAAGTGCTTTTTTAAATAGAGATTATAAATATGGGTTTGAAGCCTTAGCATATACCAGAAAAAGGCACACCGGTAATACAATTCCTCAAATATGCAAAGTTGTCACATTGGCAGTGACTTTATTCACATACAGTCTTTGTGTTAATCCACCAGCAAATAAAGATTCAAGATCATTGTATTGCTTTGTCAAGATACACAATGGAATTTCAGTGATTTTCAGATAAATACATAGAATAAAGATTTATCATACTCACTCATTTAACACATGTTCACATGCACAGCTTCAGACACATAATTTCCAACGTATGCTTAAAGGAGACTTTAAAAAAAGAAAAACAAATCCTAATTTTTAAACATATAGACGTGCATGTCATCAGCGTAGAGTATCACCAATAAGTCGCAGCCCTGTCTGCAAACTACTCACTTCGTTCTTACCAAACTGTGCTGCAGTATACGATGGTTAATGCCCACATTGATGCTTTTAACGTCTTCTTCAGGAGCTACAAGGCCTGGTGTTGCGGTTGCGTGAGGACATGGTGGCGTTACGGACATCTGCTGATCACATGGAGGAGAAGCTGAAGGCCGAAATCCTGTTTCTGAAGGAGCAGATCCAGGCGGAGCAGTGTTTAAAGGAGAACCTGGAGGACACTCTGCAGCTGGAGATCGAAGGCTGCAAGGAGGAAATAGGTGAGACTCGACTAAAACTGTCCAGAAACATCATCGACTAATCATTGATCAGCTGTAGGGTAAATAACTAACCAGTCATTTCTCTTAAAACATCAAGAACACTCTGTGGGTTTGCATCCAGCAAACTTTTTATTTTTATTTTCTGGACATTCTTTTAAACTCTCCTCTGTTTCTGCTTTTGTGTTTCCTCCATTGATCACTGTCATTCAGACATCTTGGAAGGTACGACAAACGCTTTGAACAAGTTCACTTTAACTGCCTGTGTGTGTGTGTTAATAGCATCAGACTAATGAGTGTACTTAATGTACAACGTAGCGCTTTGCCTCACGTGTTTTTTAACTGTCTTGAACAGCTGTTAGTTAGCTCACCTTGCTGTGTGTTGTCCCACCTCAAACACTGGTCATGTTTCACTTTAAGTTTAAAAATGATATCAGGGGATGTTTGTGTGTCCTGCTGATACGTAACACTGATGTGCAGCTAAGGATGGGATTTGATAGCGTTTATTGAATCTAAATTGAGTTCTGAATATGCTTATTGAATCTGAATCTTTTTGAATCCCTTATCAAATCTCTATATGTGATAGATTGTTTGTTTGGCTGCCTGCCTTCATTCATTTCAATCAGATAAATCACCCAACTAAGCTAGGTTAACTCATAAACACTTCTTTTCCTCTCCATGTGGGCCCTCCATTCAGACTAAAAGGCTCTGTTTCTCCTCTAAAAATGGAGCTTTTCCAAATGGGTAAACTTGGGGGAAAAAATCTGGCTTCTTATCGTATGTACAGGAAACCCTTGTGATATCGCTGACAAAACACATGAAAGCAGTAGGACCAGTTGTCTTAAACTTTTCTTTAATGTTATACAGACTTTCTACTCCTTGAAAACCCTTAAAAGCAGTTTGACTTTTGGTTGTTCTGTGATGAGGCCTTAACTCACAGATTTCTCTTGCTGTAGTCAGGTTGTGTTAACCAATGCATTTAAAATAGAAAAAAGCTGCAATGGAAAGATAAATAGTGTACTTTTCTGTCTTTGCTGCTCTTCGCCATCTTTATTTCTTAATGTGGATGGAGGTATTTGCAGAAACAAGCTGAAAATCCTGACGTACACGTTATTTTAAATGTAGTGTGCTTAATGTAGACGTAATAACATGTCATGATACTGACAATATTAAGTCTACTTAATAAGTTAGTGAATATTAGAGAACCCATATTGTGTATAGCTTTTTGTGCATTTGTAAAGTATTTTTTTAATGCATGTGAACATATTAAAGTAGATCCCACAAATAAAATTAGGAACCTGTAAATATAAACAATATGGGCTCTTTAATGAAGTAATTATCAGTTTTTTTCTACGTGCAGAGAGAGCTACCTGGAACTTGACTATTGTAACTTATGGTCAATTAATAATTGTTTACTGTGGTGCTGGAGTTCATTAACATCACTAGTTTTTTATTCTGTTTTGCTGATTATGGTAGTGTTAGATCATCTCTGTTGCTTCTTTCCAAGAGAGATTCTAATTGAAAGATTCGATCAGGGATTTGGTGGTCACAGATCTTAATAAAACCTGGTATTTTCCCAGCTGGCTATCAGAACCCGTCCATGTGGTTACCTTAATTAAACAGTATGTGTGTGATTTGATGCCTGTTGCACTGAAAGCCTTAACTTTACAGATGTTCTGGTGTTTACTGAAAGAAATGCACTCAAAACACAAGTTCAGAGAGCCTTTGGAAATATTTTTTAATTGTCAAGTTTTGTCCTAAGCCTAAACTAATTAGATACTGCAGAAACAGGGACCGAAGAATATTTGCAATTTTTGCTTGAATAAACAGCTGTATCATATATGGATTATCCAGATTGTTACCATTACCATTTTCGGTTGAATGGCTGATGATTTCTAAAAACAATAAATGTACATTTTTTAAAGATTACCCCATTAAAACCATGTCTGGATTACTATGAAGTCTGCTGTTAAATTAAGATGAGTATCCCACCTGATTGATTCATTTAGTTATTTGTTCTCTTGTCATTTTAAAGTGACCAAACAGCCAGTGTGGTCATTACAGTCTGTCTGTTGTTTTCTGTAGTTCAGCTGTGACTTAAGGGCTCCGTCAGTCTATTAGCTTTTAGGGCCTGTTGTGTAGATCATACCAAACACACACAGCAAAGCCTCTCAACAAAGCAGCTTTGTTGCATTATTCATAACTTTCAAGGGACTCCGTAATAATTCCAGAGAGAATATTCTCTTTGGGCTTTGAGATTCAGATGAGCAGTGCGATTCTCTAACGATGTCTCCTTCCCACAGCGTCTTTCTCCAGCCTGAAGACGGAGCTGGAGCGAATAAAAGCAGAGAAGGAACAGGTAAATAATCAATAAACTCGTCTCAATGTGGGCGAGAAAAATGCAATTACTGTGCTTATAAATATGTTTAATATATATATATATGTAGCTGGTGCATGAGATCTCTGTTCTGTACCTGTCACATGGTCAGTGAAGGTCATGCTCTTTACCGCGATTATTAAAGCTCCACTAATCAATATTTGGATCAAATTACTGCAGTATAAAAGGGGTCATTTGTAGAGGTGACACCACAGAAAATAACTCATTGTTTGGATCGTATGGATCACCACTCAGACAGCTGCCTGTGCCCTGCATACATAAACATAAAAAGTGTAAAAATCTCATTTTCACATCTATAAAAAAAAATGGATTTGTATTATTTTGGTTTTGTGAGCAGAAAGTGGTGTGTTTATCTTATACGTTCCTTTCATATAGAACTTAAATTTTACATTTGGCTGAATGTGGTGCATTATATGGTAAATATGAAGTGATTCTGGACACAGCAAAGTGAAGTTAGTGACCAGTTGGTAACTATAGTGGAGAAATGAACAGTGACAGAGGCAGATATTTCCTTCAGGAGACAAGAGGAGAGTGAATATTTGACTTAAAAACAGTCTCCAAGTTAATGCTAATGTTGCTTCCTACTTGCTGGAGGTAAAAAATTTACATAATAATGATAATAATATAGTTATTTGTATAGCACTGAGCAAAAACCAGTGCTTAGGACAAAACACAAAATTCACATAATGGAAGAAAAAAATGAAGGATAAAACAACAAAGGGTGAATTTGAACTTAAAATAAAGCATTAGAGCAACATCAAGAATAGAATAGTGTAATTAAACAGCAAAGATCAAAAGTAGACCTAAATATGAAAGATAATGTATGTTGACCGTAGCAGCTTTCTAAAGTAATATGCCAAATGTTGTTTTCAGAGGCCAAAAATCAATCCATGCAGCCTTCATGTTCATTTTTGATTCTGCTCTTACTCACTGTTTAGATAAAAACTTGATTCTTCAGATCTATAATTGCTACAACAACCCTGCCCTCTCTGCCTCCTCCCTTCAGCTGTAACCTAAATGTGTTTGGTTGTTATTTAATAGTAATACGTGTGTGTTACCTCCTTTTTGTAGTTGGAGCGTATTTTAGCAGAGAAGACTGAGACACTGGAGAGCATCCAGGGCCTGAGGATCAGCCTGGAGCAGCAGCTCAAAGAGCTCACCACTGCAAAGGTCTGGGTTTGGCACAAACATCTATCTGTAGATCCTCTAATCTCTGTCCAAAAATACTGATATCTATATATTTGATATCTAGCTGTATTGTTAACCCTCTGAGCCCCAAGCAGTTCTTTGCTCCTGTCACATTTTTCTTTTTTCACTGTGACAAAGTTCTGCAACTCTACAGAAACAGCACAGACATGGACTTCTGAAAAAATAGGGGCTCTACATCCTATAGATCAGGGGTTCTCAACCCTGGTCCTCGAGGGCCACTATCCAGCATGTTTTAGATGTCTCCCTCTTCCAACACACCTGATTCAAATGATCAGCTCATCATAAAGCTCTGCAGAAGCCTGATAACAATCCTGATCATTTGGATCAGGTGTGTTGGAAGAGGGAAACATCTACAACATGCAGGATAGTGGCCCTTGCGGAATGCAGTTTGAGACCCCTGCTATAGATATTTACATATATGTTTTTTATATAATTGTCTCATCTCTGCTCTGTGTAAACACAACCTGCAGTTGAAAAGTTCCTGAATGTTTGTCACATGGCTGTTGGTCACAGAAGAGTCATCAATAAGCTCTCAGTTGCAATGAGGAATCTTTTGTTTTTTGTAGAGTCTGATTAGAACAAACACTTTATTTTTGTAGAATTTTGTAAATGAGACATGTAGACTAAAGTCATTTTGATCAAATATTCAGATTTTAAGCTTAGATTCGGTTTAATTTTTCCTCATCAAATGTTTATCTGCTTGTTAAAAGTTAACTGGTTGTAAGAAGATGTTGAGCATGAGGCTACAGTGTTTCCCCTAGAAATTTTTTCAGCCGTGGTGGTACCAAATGAGCCCCCCCTTTGGTGTAAAGTGTAGTACGTGTATAAAGTACGAATAAAATACATGTTTTGAGCTGCCACAGCTATCTACCAGCTAACTACAGTAAAGCAGTTCACCGCAGCACTTTAAGTTGTCTGCTGTTGTTCTTACCTAAATCCTGCAATAAAGACCAAACCTGGGAAGTCACGCTGCCTGTTCTCTAACCGGAGCACCTCATACCTTGAGCCGCTCTGAAACCCCCCCCGGACAACAAGGACCGCACGTCGATGCATGCCGGCTAATGGGGCCCCATTTGGGAGATTCCCGACGTGTCATTGCAGTGTGTACAGGGTTTATGGTTGTGTCGCTGATATGGAGCAATATCAGCCGCCCCTCGGGACCAACCTTCAGTTCGGGGCCCTAGGCAATTGCCTGGGTTGCCTACCCCGTTGCGACGGCTCTGGCTCCCGCTGGTTCAATTGAAATATTGACGATGTCCCCGTAAAAAAAAAAAAAAAAAAAAAAATT
Source organism: Chromis chromis (assembly GCA_900302755.1). NCBI lineage: Eukaryota > Metazoa > Chordata > Actinopteri > Pomacentridae > Chromis > Chromis chromis. Next base: position 4,719 of record OMNN01083447.1, on the reverse strand, counting down.
CTCTGCATTTTATAGGCGTGGCGGTCGAATTTCAGGCATGGCGCACCGTCATGGCTACACCTATGTAAGGGAAACACTGGGCTATCAACATACCAGAGAGAAATATTTTACAGCATGTTGGCATCACTTGTAAACTGCTGTGATTTCTAATTCAGTCACACCATTTTCAGTTATTCAGCAAAGTGTCTCGATAAAGTGTCTCTCCATTTAGTCTTTCTGAATAAATGTGTGTTTCTGCTGCAGAGTGCACTAGAAAGTCAAGTCCTGGATGAGAGAGACAAAGCTCAGCGGCTGCAGACGGAGCTGGACGTCAGCGAGCAGGTTCAGAAGGACTTTGTCAAACTTTCTCAGACCCTTCAGGTGAGCAGGAAATGCTGTTTTACGTCTTCGATAAGTTGTCTGAACATGATAAACAGAGTTGTGGTTGAATTAAAGCACTGGTGTTATCATTCCTGTTAAACAGCAGACAAATCTGTTTTTGTTCAACATGGAAAAGACATGGAGTTTTGAAATCAGGGGGTGTTTGTTTCATTTAAATAGAGTAGGTTGTGCTATTTGATTAGCGACTATTTTGATAATCTGTTGAATTCTGAAAGGTCATGGTGGGTCATATTCTGATGCCTGTGTACATAGAATCCAGTTTAGGGAAACACAGAAAAGAGAGCTGACGTGACGCTTTGTGATGCATGTGTGAGATGTGGCTATTAAATAGTGACAATGGGCTCATCTAAGCATGCATACGCAACCAATCTGCAAGTATTAACAACCAATGAAATTTTCATTTAGCTTGAATTGAATAAAATTTAAATAAATAGAATTGAATCACGCTATCAACCTTTAATTGGCCTTTACCAACACACCACAGGAGTTCAAAATGCTGTACTACGAAGGGAGAGTAGTGGGTTAGCAGATGTGTTGAGCTTACAGTATTACGAAGGTGTCTCTTATTAACCTGCTAGATCACCATGCTAACCGCTATGCTCTGGAGCTAACCTGGTCCGGAGCAGGTTCTGTTCAGAGTTTCAGATTTAAATCGGCTGTAAGAAGCGTCTGATTTTAACCAGATCGCTTTCTGATGATCGTCTATGAGTGATTCAGATTCTCAGCTGAGGGAAAATGTTTCATCTGCAAACATGTTGAGCTGTACGTTACTAAAACCACTGAATGAAGCTGTGTAGTTACAGTATCACAACTTATATGGGAACCTGACATGTACTCAGCTGGTGATGCAGAAATCCCATGAATATGTTTTTATGTTTGGTCCTGATTTGCTGTCAAGTTCATTTACACTGCAGCTGGTAGAACACTGGTTAGAAAATGGATGATTCCATCAGTGTTTATTGACTCAATAGCATTAATTTGACTTTGACTTGGCCAACAGCTGAAGTGATATCCTGACTTATGGAACAGCGTCTGACCTAAATGCACTTCAATACAATGTCACGTTTAAATAAATGACGTTTGAAGTTTAATGTGCAGCTGTTGCGCTAAGAATAAGCGGCTGCATTGATTGTTAAAATAAATCTAATCATACACATTTGACAGTCTTCCATCATGTGCAGTAGCAGCGCTTTTTGCTGTCTTAAACTTTTATATTCCTTGTAGCTCTCCATTAAAACAACCTGTTGACTGAAGTAGTCGCTGATACCCATTACCTCTGACTGGGGCTTCAGTTTTTGTCGAGCCGACTTACACAAAGAAATACATATGTCAAACGTGCTTCAGGAGTATAGTAACTTCAATACAGCACTCAATCCAGTACAACCATGGCTTCATGCACACAACCGCTGCTTGTAGTCACTTCATCTAATGTGTTGAAGCCAGAATTATGACTAACAAAGCACAGCCATATAGATTACAGTGACAGCTGTCGTCTGCTGTCGTAATCACAGTTGCAGTCCGTCTCAGCTGTGGTCGGTGAGAGAGCTCGTGAACTATCTGCTCTGGTTGTCTTTCTAAATACAATGGTGCAGACTTGTGCCTGACAGCCACAGCTGAGGGTTCAGTGACTCCAGTTGTCGCCACATCGGCACAATACATGATACTGTGTTGTAATACAGCTCAGTCTTTCTCTGTGGGTCAGAGGTAGGAGTGAACAAGCACGGCGACCTTTTGGGGGCTCTGTAGAAATCAATTTTGTGCTGGAGGTGCAGCGTTGGACTGCAGGCTGCTGCTTTGCTGGTGCTGAGAGGATCACCAAATGGAGCTTTAACAGATACAGACAGCGACTTCAAACAGCCTCCAGAGCTGAAATTTTAATAAAGTAATCTTTTTGAGATGAGTTGCATCAGCATTTGGGTCATTCCATCTCAGATCATCACATTTTTAGAACAATTTCTGCTCAACCATCTCTGATTTGCCCAAGATTTTTACAGCATAAATGGATAAATAAATAAATGGATATGGATATTTATAAAGAGAATTGTGAAATTTTAGATTGATTCATCAAATATGTTCAGAGTTAACATTTTTTTAAATTGCTCATCGACCCACTTTCTGCGCTTTGAAATTTGAGGCTATCTGTGGATGACATTATCTCAGGAGCTCTTTACGACAGTGTTTATAGCAAACAGTGAAAGTGAAGCCATCATGAAAGGTCTCATCTGTGAGCACATTAACAAAAAAACTGATAATGCAGAAGTTAACTAGTGACATTTTCTGAACCATACGTAGCTGCATGTCACAGTAATACAAAACGAAACATCTAGAATGTCATCAGACATATGTGGTCACAAAATAAAAAACTAAAGTTGTTTTAGTTGAACTTTTCTAACTGACTGAGCAGGTAGGTGGGGTGCTTGTCAATCAGTGATGAAACTTCAACATAAAATGACTTTCATTTTTGTGAACAAGTATTTTATATTAAAAAGTATCCTATATGTTGTTGAAATATCACTAGTTGACTTTTCTACTTTTTTATTTAATCTACTTGTCCAGTATTGCAGAGTAGAGGTGGGAATCACAGGGTACCTCACGATACGGATACGATACGATATACAAGGCTAACGATACCGATACTATCAATACTATCACACGATACAGCGATAATCGATGTATTGCAAGACAATCACATAACGATACACCACGATATCTGAAAAATACAAAATGCCTGTAAAAAGGTTATGTATTTATTTATTTACTGCAATTTGGTGTCACTTTCACTGGATTTGACACAAATTTGGATGGACCGCTAAACAAAAATGGGTCCACACTTTGGACTTAAACATGGATGGGGCGTCTCTTACGGTAGCGTTGCTGTCCTCCATTATACCTGTACAAACTCTTCTTGGGCCAAGTCATTTCCGCTCAAGTCTCCCTCATTCACGGGCTGCCGTATAGCTCACTGAGTTAAGGCGTTACCATGTGGGCGCAGGTCGCCAGCAGCGGTCATGAGTTCGAGTCCAGCTCAAGACCCTTTGCTGCATGTCTCTCTCCTCTGAACCCCCTTTCACCCTGTCTCTCTCTATCAATAAAATGGGAAAAACTCCCCAAAAAATACTTTAAAAAAAAAGAAAAGAAAATTCTCCCTCATTCATGTGATAAACGCCACCGTGTGGAGTCACTAAGTAGTGACGCTGGGGAAATGGCAGCTGGCAGGGGAATCTGGCAGGGTTTAGAGCGCCTTATTAGAGCGCATTATTATATTAATTAAAGTATTGGTATTTAGTGCCAGCGTATCGATACTCATATCGCATGAGGAGGGATGACGATATATCTGTATCGATATTTTGTCCCACCCCTAATGGTTATCATTGTGAAATGGTCTATTTTAACCCAAATCATGAAATCTTCATAAGTCTCACCACATAGCTTTGGTGCCTAAACTTTTTCATGAAGTAAAAATGAAAGTAAACTTAAATGTTTCCACATGGGATGCAACCCCCAGAAGGTCTAATGTTGGACTGCTATTTTGTGGCTCTTTGAAACTGTAAACAAGTCATGCTCTTGCCTTTCTGGGAGAAAATATGTTTCTTTTAAAGCGTAAATGAAAATGCAGTTAAGTTTTATAGGAGCATAATTTTTGGGAGACAGGGTTTATATAAACACAACTTGAGTAGAAATCAATGGACTTAATGTAAAATGCCACAGGCTGGTTAGAGAGGTGGGAAATCACTGTAACTAACATTGTTGTTTTTTCTCTTTTCATGTGTTTTTCTTTGCGCTGTTGCCTCACAGCAAGAAGGCTCAGGATCTGAACCTGCTGGTTGGCCGAGTCCTCTCTGTGTGCAGTATCCATGCCCTCTTTTTTCTGCACAGGCAATTACCATCATGTCCAAACATACGCATGATATGGTAATTGGTGTTTCTAAATTGGCCATAGATGTGAGTGTGCATGGTTGCCTGTCTCCTTGTATTACTCCCTGTGATGGACTGGCAATCTATCCATCTCACCATGCCTCTTTCCCAGTGTCAGCTGTGGTGGCTCCAGCCTTCACGATCCTCTGTGGGTTCAGATAATGGATTCATGGGATTTGTTGACAATTATGTTGTGTTGATTGAAGGTAGCTTCATAATTAGACCAAACCAAAATGTTGTTTTTTTGTAGGAAATAATGTTCATTATGGCAGCTGGCAGATTTACACTCATGGCTTCTGGAAAAATAAATAAATAAATAGATAAATAAAATAAACACATAGCCTGCAGCTACTTGCTATGAATGTAAACATTATGCAAACCAAATAATTTCAAATATATAATGGTGCGAGAATATTGTGTATA
>OMNN01083446.1:0-19216 GCA_900302755.1 Chromis chromis | reverse complement strand
TATCCAACGTCTCAAAATCTAGTGGGCCACTTGGTGACGCGAATCACGTCAAAACGTTCATTTCAACCATTGGTCATGTGGATGTTGCCATGTGATACTCGAAGTTGTCACCGATTGGTCAAAATTCAAAGGCGGGAAGTGACTCAAGGAAGTAAACAAAACCAAGGCTATTATCAGTGAACAAGAGCCATTTGAGCCACTGTTTTTCAATATGGATGAAGAGATACTTAGTTTTCTCACCATACTCGCCGTAGTGAGCTACACGTTATCTATGCGTAATGTTTCTGATTATGTCGAGTCTTTATCGGAGTCCAGAGCGGCGTTGGAAATGCACAATGCCTTGTACCAGAAACTACGGCAACACATTTAGAACAAATTTCATACGCTCCGCTTCCGGATAGTACGTTTGCGCTCCAAACAGCGGCCCCAGACCACCTCTTCTAGTGAACCAGTTGGTGCGCACTAAAAGTGGTGCGCACCAACTGGTCCCTGTTCACACCAGCAAAAAAAAACGGACCAAAGAGAGAATCGATCTCGAGTGCGCACTAAACGGCCCAGTGTGAACACGCCCTTAGAGTTAGTGTCTGCACTTACCTTTTACATTGGTTTACATTGCTATGTTTAGGTCTGTTTGTTACAAAATTCACACACACACAAAAAAACAGGACTACCAGTTTAAAGGCCTAGTGTGGAAAAAGTTTATATCTCTCTGTCATAAGTGTTCCATAGAAGCATCATCCAGTGCTTCATTTATAGTCTACCTGAAAATGTACAGTTTGTGAACTGAAAGTGGTGCTTTAAGAAAGCTTATGATGTTAGAAGGCCTTGGGCCAAGTTTTTCCGGAATCTAATCTACAAAATCGGGAAAAAATTCACCTCCGATATAATTATATTAAAACTAGTTGTTACTATTAACTCCTCAAATGAAAAAACTCACATTGATTCAAATGTAAAGCAATGCCCAATTAATATTACTACAAAACAATGCTATTCCATTTCTTTTGTAAGCATATGTAAATCACCGATGGAGGGGGGCGCCATATAAAATCTGGCCTAGGGTGCCACATTGGGTGGGACCGGCTCTGGTTAACCTGCTCAGTTGTTGTTGAGGTTCTTGGTTAGCAGGTGAACAGCACAAACTGTGACTACGTACCAACCTTTTTAATTTACACAGGAGAGGATTGAACTTTACTACTGTCACACTAAGGCCAAAATAAACTCGCAAATTTTCGAGAAACCACACAAGAGGCCACTGTCACTCCAGGATTACTTTACCTACCTCAGGGTTCCTCCTGCTAACATTTATCCCTGATGAGCAGCACTTCACACAACCCTGCTGTAAAGAATGCAGGAGGACGCTGTAACATGAACAGTGACTCTTTACTTCTTGTCAGGGACAGTAAACACAACACACAGTAAGTACAGTGGAACATTACAGCTGACTACAGTAACTTTACTGCTCTGATAGCAACACTTTACTGTGACTGCAGCAACATGCTGCTGCTTCTCTCACAGTCCAGGAGAGTCTGGCTTCACACAACAAACCCACTAGTGTTAGACAGGATATGTGGTCAGACTGTGGCTGTGTAACCTCGCTGGTTAAAAAACACACTAGCTATATGAACTTAGATAATTAATAAGTGTTTGTTTACTCTGACACACAGAGATGGTGGAGGAAGTACTCAGATCCTTTACTTGAATAAAAGCACAAGTACCACTACTGCCCTGCATTTCATTTATTACTTAAACTAAAAATGTGAAAATATAATCAGGAAAAGGTAATATGGTGTTAAAAGTAAAGGTACTCCTGTGACAGTTATGCTATGATACAGTATATTAAATCATTTGATTATTCTTATTTAGGCATTAATGTAAAGCAGATGTTACTGCTGTGGTAACTCTAACTCCCTCCATTAAAAACAGAAACAATAGGAACCAGAATTGAAAAGCAAAATCAGAATCAGAATTGTTCAAATACAAATGATGCCTAACACTAATTGGATCACCCTGATCCAGATACAAACTTTTCAAGATTACCAAATCAGAACTACTTACATACAACAATCAAGCTACTATCTATTTAAAGAAGACAAGTAGATCTGCCAACATGGGCTCTCTTTGAGTGTCTTTATTTGAATATACAGAAAACAGCACAATAAAACTGTGCATCCATTCCTTCTTTTGAACGGCCGCTTTTGACCCACTAGAAAAAGTAAATACAAATAAATATATATATATATTTCACATTGTGGATATTTTGCCTCCAGGTTTTGTTTTCATTCAGTGTTAATCATTTTACAAGTGGACACAACAACACAACATACATCGTTATAACTATCAGTAAATTCTGACTTGGGATGACGTTATATGTTATTCCAACTTAGAGTAAGTTAACATACGCAAAACACATTTTAAGTTGGAATAACTTTTAAAAAATAAGCTGGAGCTGGCCCTCTTTGTCCTCAGTGGGAGCGCCCTGTACCTGCGCCCTGAAGGCAGCAGGGTGTAGTGAGGGTGCAGGGTGTGTGAAGGGTCAGTGGAGATCTGGGATCATAAGAGAAACACTGACAAATATAAATACTACCGACTACACACTCTATTGTTAATGACTAATAACATTAATCTTGATGTTGCTTTTAAGGTGCCTGGTTAAGTGTACTGGTGTCTACAGAGTTTAAAGTCATCACCTTTGTTCATAATGATTCTGTTCACGCAAAGCTGGTGAAAAAAAAAAAAAAAAACTAGAGACTGATTACCACTCAGGCATCATCCCTTTTCTCTGATCTCCCCCTGATTTTGGTTTAATATATATATAAAAAGGAAGGAATTATTCAAATAAAACTGCTAAGTGGAAGTGTGTTCTGTACCTGCAGGCATTTGGAGGGAGGCAGGGGAGGAGAGATGAGGGAGATAAATTGAAGGAATGTATTGAAATTGCCTCCCAGGTTTCTCTCCCTGATATTTTCCCTCTTACTCTCTTCTACTTTTCCTCCTGCCTTCTCTCTTCAGCGTTTTGGTTGGTGGACATCTTAGCTACTTAGCTCATATCCTAGCTAAGCCTTGTAATTGACTCTGGGCTGTTTGGGCTGATCTCCTAAATCAGAGACTAGAGCAGAGACCTTCAGCTTGCCGAGCTAACACCCCAGCTTTGAAGTAATAACTGATAGGCTGATAGTCGTTCAGTGAGGTTACCATTCATTTGCAGGAGCATCAGCAACATCAACATGGTTCAGGACTCAGGCATGTCAACAGAGATAAGGAGCTGCTGGTAGGTATGCAGGGATGTGTATTGTACAGGAGAAGTGCTCAGGAAGGGACAGGTGTAATATCATTGTGTTAACCACTAACAAGACTTGCCTCCCGCAATGAGCCACCCCATAGGCTGTTTGTGCAAGTAGGTCATTAGAACCGATAGTTACACTTTGTGGGCACATTTAATAATTGCAATGGGACCAAAGGAGGGAGTGAGGGGTAGTTGTAAAGCAGCATGGGGAGGAGGTCGGGGTGGATGATGGGTTCACACATCTATTCTTTCTAGGGCTGTTCCGAATAGTAATTGCCGTCCTTTGAATATTCGGGTCCAATTAATGACGACTATTCGAATGTTCGGCTCGAGATGACCGAATATTAAAATTACTATTCGAATACCACCACAACGAACGAATATTCGGTTATTCGAATATTCTGGACCAGCCCTTTCAGTCGTAACCATTCCATAACTTGAACAGTTTTTTTGTTATTGTAACAGTAATTGAAAAATTAAAGCTGCAAGCAGCGTCAGACGGGTTCTCGCTTCTTGCTGCTCGGCGACCGAGACAGGATATCCCCATGTGGCTGTCCTCAGGTCTGGACTTTGATCACACCTGTGAAGTTTCAGGCCATTTGGAGCATGTACAGGCCAGTTACACAGCACTTCCTGTTTGTTTCATGGTGAAATGACAGTAAATTCAAAATGGCGGACTTCCTGTTGCATTGTGGGTATGGGTTCTTGAAGCTTTTTTGTGCGTCTTGTCGTGATACATATGTGTACAGAATTTCGTAGCTCTAGGTGAAACGTACTTCGGGGGGCGAATTTTAAAAGTTTCTAGGGGGCACAATTGAGCCAAAATGGCCAAATGGCAAAACGCCGTGGGGCGCCACGGGTGAACCGGGATTCCTTTGTGGAAGATTTTAATAGCTTGTTGTCACCACCACCTGTAGTATATGTGGGCCAAATTTGAGACCAGTAGGAGTTATCCCCTAGGACGAGTTGGCTCTGGAAAAGTGCAAATTTCTGGCCATAAATTCAAAATGGCCGACTTCCTGTTGCATTTTGGGTAAAGGGTTGATGAGGCAATTTTGTTCGTCTTGTCGTGATACATGTGTGTACCGAATTTTGTAGCTGTACGTGAAACTATTTCTATTAACTCCACTAAAGTGCAATTTTCTAGGGGGCACTATTGAGCTATTTAGCCATTGACATATGTAATTCCCCCAAAATATAAAATTTTTCACCAGGCCTGAATTTTGTGCCATATTTGGGGAGTTTTTGAGAATGTTTAAGGGGGAAAATTGGGGTTCAAAGTGGCGTAACAAAAATAAACCGCCAAAGAAACAGAGCAGGAACAAGAGGGTTTTTGCACCGTTGGTACTCAAACCCTAATGATGACAAAGGTCTTCTATTTTAACTCAAAAGTCTGATCTTTCCATAATCAAAACAAGGTGTTTCTGTGTGTAAAATATACCTAAACCAAAACCATCACACCAGAGTGGGGTGATTTATCTTCTGCCGCCAGTACTCTCTCATGGGTCTTATGTCGGATAAGAGGACTTAAGATATATACTATACACCAACCATTGTGGGATCTTTCGGGTCCTGTTGGTTGCATATTGGGGCCTTTGTGGATCAGGCTTGTTCCAGTGCATTAGTTTAGGATCTGGTGAGTTTGGAGGCTGGGTCAACACCATGGGCTCTTTCCTGAACAGTTTTGGTGGTGTGGCAAGGCACGAGTTGGTGTTAGGATGATCAGATTCTACCACTTGACACAGGCCTGGTTGAATAATAATATATGAGCCCCTAATGGCCCCCTCTACCCATCCCATACCCCTGGTTTTTCCCACTCTGTGCATTATGTATGTATTCATTAGTGACTACTTTTTCAGTGGTATTTTACATGTAGCGCAGTACTGAAACAATAACAGCTTAAAATGATCCTGTAACGATCCAGGCCTTGCCATGAGGATGTTTTTACTCATCATACAAGTGACAGGTGGGGAAGTTTGAAAGAAGTGGGTATTAAGAAAGGAGGGGTGATCTAGTGTTGTCTCGTAGCATCATGGCAAACATGGGATACTGGGGAGGTTGTGTGAAACTGTGTTCTGCTATCACTGCATTTACATGATTGTTCCTTCTCCCCTCTTTCTCTGACTCTCTGATGGGTGCATGTCCTTCAGTCAGGTATGTGTTTATTTTTTCCAGCTGTTATTCAGTGACAGTAGTATATTCATTCATTTATCCATGTTCTTTGATCCACCTGCCTACAAGACATTTTATTTATGCATTCTAGCATTTATTACTCATTTGTTCATGTAACAATGAATCTTTATCATTTATCTCTCCACTCCATTTGAAATTAATTTATTAATTCATTCATACTTTAATTTCCATCCAGTATTTTCTCCAGACACACACAAAAAAAACATACCGTGCTCTTTAATTCGAGCACATAGGTTAGACTGTAAAGTCAATAGTGCCTGCTTAACATGCAGATAATGTGCTTAATGGGTTTCTATATTCTATATGCTAAGTGATGATTTGAAACCTGCATGTTATTCACGCAGCTGGTGGAGTGTGGGTGCTGCTGGGTGCAGGGTGATGATGTTAGCAGACAGGTACAGTGATGGTACAGCTAGAAAGTCCTGCATAATCCCTCAGCGTGTAAAGCTCTGCCACTGGCAGCTCATTTTACTTCTGTGGTATCAGTTTATGCTCCAGCTTCCTTCTGCAAATCAAAAACTGTCCCTCCAAAACTGTTTATAAAGCCAGTGACAACAAAACCAAACCGATTCTGGATTAATGCAACTTAGCTAAGGGCGTAAATATGTTATGATCCTTTAATATCCTTTAATTGAGTTTTGATTGTGTTTTTTGGTGTATAACCAAAAAGTAACAAAAAACTATCTGTGCACCTGGCACAAGTGGTGTCTAACATGATTATTTTATATTTTATATATTTATTTATTTATTTTATTTTATATTGTGAAAGTAATTCATGGGGAGAGGAGTGAATTTGTAATATTAATATTTTAGTTATTATATTATGATTTATGAATAGAGTGTATACTTGATTTGAACGTACAGTATACATGCTGTGCCTCAAAGCCACAAAAGTCACAAAATGTACTTGCACATTACTGACTTTGGTGGCCTGAGTGGAATCTGAAGTGTCACTGGAGGACGGCAATGACTACGTCTGTCTCTTCTGCTTCACATACAACTTGTGCAGTTTCTTTCCTGCTGTTTGATAAACACAATGGTGACGGTCAATAACGGCCCCCATGTGGGCTCAAACTCCAACTGGGAACACTGTGGTTATATACACTTACTGGTCACTTTATTAGGTACATCTTGCTAGTAAAAGCTTGGACCCTCTTTTGCCTTCAGAACTGTCTTAATTCTTCATGGCATACTTTCAACAAGGTGATGGAAACATTCCTCAGAGGTTCTGGTCCATATTGACATGATAACATCACACAGTTGCTGCATATTTGTCTGCTGCACATCCATGATGCCAATCTCCTGTTCCACCACATCCCAAAGGTTCTATTGGATTGAGATCTGGTGACTGTGGAGGCCATTGGAGTACAGTGAACTCATCGCTTCAGGCTCAGTCAGTGACTGGAATTATTTTCGTCATCTTCGTAATCAATGTCTGGTGGCTATACGTAATGCTAAATCTAATTATTATGTCACATCCTTATCAGATTGTTCTGGTAACCCATCTAAGTTCTGGAGAACAATCAAAACACTTTCAAATAGGCCAACCTCATCTTTACCCACTCAGATTTTACAGGGCTCCATCTCCATCTCTGATAAAAATGAACAATGTGATCTTTTTAACAGACATTTTATTGCTGCTGGTGATGTTTTTTATGCCACTAGTCCGGTCAGTAACTTTAACCTTACTCTTTTAAATATTAGTCCCCACAGCTTTTCTTTTAGGCCCTTTACTAGATCTGAAGTTCTCAGTGCTCTTTACAGTCTTGATCCTAGGAAGCCTACTGGAGCTGATCAGTTGAGCACTAGACTTTTAACACTCGCTGCACCTTTTATTGTTGACGTCCTTTTGCACGTTTTTAATCTGACTCTTTTAACTGGCTGTATACCTAATATATGGAAAACAGCATTTGTAACTCCTCTGCACAAAGGTGGCCCCGCAAATGAAATGAACAATTACCGTCCGATTTCAAAATTACCCTGCTTGGCAAAAATTTTGGAGCGCCTGATAAGCAACCAAATCAGATCTTTTTTATCTGAATTTTCAGTTTTAAATAATTATCAGTCTGGTTTTAGACCTGGGCATAGCACTGTGACTGCTACTGCTAAGGTTATGAATGATACTGTGCAAGCATTAGACAGCAAATTTGATTGTGTTGCCCTTTTTATCGACCTCTCTAAGGCCTTTGACTCGGTTGACCATACCATCCTTCTTGAGCGTTTGCATGATATTGGCTTTGATTACAACTCTTGTAAATGGGTTAAAAATTATTTATCAGACCGATCCCAAGCTGTGATTGGTGATGGTTTCACATCAGAATTTTTAAACATATACAAAGGGGTACCGCAGGGTTCAGTTTTAGGACCTCTGCTTTTTTCTATTTATATCAATGATTTTAATTCTGGTGTTACAAATAGCTTGATTCACCTTTATGCCGATGATTCAATCATATATTCTTTTGCTCCATCAGTTGAACAAGCTCTAAATAATCTTCAAGATGATTTCTGCACTATCCAAAGAACTCTGTCTAATCTTAAACTGGTTTTAAATCCAGGAAAGTCGAAGTACATGATTTTTACAAAAAAAACGTGCTGTTGACTTACATAAGTTTACCCTTGCCACAGCAGATGGGACTGCCTTGGAAAGGGTTTCTTGCTATAAGTACTTGGGTATTTGGATGGATGACAAATTGTCTTTTAATGTTCATGTTGCAGAACTTTTAAAGAAGCTGAAGCCTTTATTGGCATTCTTTTATAGAAATAAATCCTGTCTTCCTCGGTCCTGTAGGAGGCAGATAGTACTTGCTACATTTTTATCGGTTTTAGACTATGGTGACATTATTTATATGCATGCTTCTCCCTCTGTTCTTAAACCACTCAATACAATTTATCATTCTGCTATTAGAGATGGCAGTGATGGGTCATGAATCCATCGCCAGTGATAAATCTATCAGAATGTAGGTTGGACTTCCCTGGCTCTGAGAAGGGAGCAACATTGTATATTGTTCATTTATAAGGCTCTACTTAAAAAACTTCCTCTGTACTTATCGAGCCTACTGAGCTTCCAATCACTTAGCTACCCTACCCGTGCACAAAACCCACTGGCTCTTAATATCCCAGCTGTTAAAACGGAGATAGGGAAATTTGCTTTTGGTTATTTTGCTCCTTTTAAATGGAATAATCTGCTGTCTCAGCTTCAGTTAGATACATTGATTCCTTTTAGTCATTTTAAATGTATTCTTGTTGATCTCATGAATTCTGAATGTACATGTGCTTGTTGAATTAATTTGTATTATTATTTTTGTATGTGTTGTAATCAGGGCGCCATTGAAAATGAGAGCTTGCTCTCAATTGGCCTTTTCTGAATAAATAAAGGTGAAATGAAAATGAAATTATCTATTTCAACCAATAACACTTGAAAAGTAGAGATGTATTCAAGGTTTATCTCATTTACATTTATGTGCCAGTTGCATCACTGGATCTTCCCTGGCCCTCTATTCACCTGCATACATGCATGCATACATCCACATACATATACATACATCATCAAGGCTCTGTCTTAGGCCCAATTTTATTCACTTTATATCTGCTCCCTTTAGGTCAGGTTATGAGCAGATTTAAAGACATCTCATACCACTGCTATGCTGATGACATCCAGCTGATAACATTGTTGCAGGCCGAGCTCTGTTCCACTCACCTGTCACTCAGTCTAATCAATATCCACAGCTGTAACTCTTGTGTGTGACGCAACTGTAACCCCTGAACTCCATCGTTGACTTGCTTGCTTCTTTTGTTGTGCTGTGATGTTTATCCTCCTGAATTCCAGGTCTTATGGGAACTGGTGATCCTCGAGAAACCTTGGAAAAACTAACAATGAATTATGTGTTGTCTCTATCATTTGTTCTTTTTATATTCAAAAAGCATGAAAATGGGAATCCAAAAAATGCAAGAAGGAATAGTTATTTAATGATTTGAAATTTTAATTTATGAATACAACTAAGTTTTCCTACTTTCAATTTTATTCTCAAGTCAAAAACAGAAAATCAAAAACAGGCCCCAGTCTGACTTTTTTTGTATATAAATATGTTTAATGTGTACAATTTGTGTGACCAGGAAGTTACTGAATCAGTTCAGCTAGCAGCAAATATGCCGGGACAATGGTGATACCTGATTTAATGAAATTAATATGAGTTTGAACATAAGTGATTCTCAGGCACATTCCCATTCCTGTCCCAGTACACAGTGCATACAGGCAAATACACTATGTGCTGCAAAATGAGCAGGATGAGTATATGTTGATGTTTTGGTGGTAAATAAATAGTCATAATCATGAGATTATGATGCAGACTTACATTTCTGACATAGTTTTCTCATAATTATGTGATACTGAACATCAGACTACTGGGGCAGGAAATGTAAAACTTAAGAACTTAAGACTGAGAATCGTAGAGTGTGAAAAACAACACAGCACCACTAAGCTTTCACTCCCAGTGGTTTGGAGAACAGTTTACGTCCAGGAAAAAAACAGAGACTAGACTAGAAAATAGTGCTGGGTAGCACAAAAACTCTGCTGCGCTCATGACAGAGTCACGTGTTTCCATACATTACAAAGGGACAGCTTAAGCCCTGCTTTCTAGTGTCACTTTGCACTATCTCTGCCACGGAGGACATACACAAAGAGTTTACCAAGAACATAACAAGAAAATATTTTCCTGACCATCTGGCATTGCTGCTTTATGTCGCTGTTGGCCTGTCAGTGTCCACTACTTTAATCCTGACACAGAATTACCACAGTAGCCATCTAGCCCCACCATGAGGCTGACATTAATGGTTCTGCATGAAATACCTCCAGAACTGCAAATAATGTTTTAGAGGTTTCCGTGCCTATCCTGAAATTGACTGTACATACATGTCTGAGACAAGTACATTTGGAGGCTTATTTGACCAGGGAGGGAAAACACTTCCCAATTACACTTCTTGTTTCTAGTCCGCTCCATCTCCTGCCACTCAACATCGTGCAAGTGCTTTTTAGTTGGCCTTTAGCACAATCATTGGCATGCATTGTATACAAATGAGAGCGTGCATCTCCTGCAGGGCTAGTTTGAAAGGTTAGCAGCTGCACACTGCATGGCAGATGAGGACTTCTAATGAGCAACAGAAACCCATTTGAGTAGCTGACCCAGCAGCTCTGGGTGCCGATACAATATCGGTTGCAGATCAGTGGACTGTAGAAGGAGCAGTGAGTTTGGGATGAAATAGGACACTTGTTGGAGTTCTTCTAATTGTCCTGAAAGTGTGACAGTTACAGTGCGGCATGTTACTTAGATGTTACATGTTGCTGGTTTTGCGCTGCACAAGGGATTCACATGGAAAAAATACAGAATGACACCAGCCTTGTCCATTAAATAAATTTCCCTTGCAAACTGTGAGGATCTTACTCATGTTGTCACGATCCCCGTTCCAGCCCCTGCTTATGTCCCTCTTCTTCATACTCACTCACTCTCGTATCCTTGGCGTAAAGTCAAGCATGTTTCCAGTGTTTGACTCCGCCATGGCTGCCCTTTGTCTCTAAACTTTGTGGTATTCATAGACAGGATCTCAAGGCCCAGCCAGTTGAGGAGGGTGTTTGGTTTGGGAACCTTGGAGTTGTCATGCCCAAAAAGCAGGGATGCAAGGTCATGTTGGGTTGTTCAGACTGTGATCTTCAACACACACTGGGGTGTTTGCAACTGAGTGTGAAGTGGCTGGGAGGGGAATTACCACCGCTACGTCTACAAATAGCTGTTGTATTGCTCCCTCTGGTTTGGGGGTCAACTTTGGTAATCTGTTGTTCAAATGAGGAGAGCGTCTAAGTGCTCACAATATGATTAGAAAAACTGTTCTTAAAGACCACAGCAAGTCCTCCGCCCCGGCCAGAGGACCTGGGAGTACTAATGAAAGTATTACCAGGCAGACTTAAGTCTACCAGTGTATTGTATTCCACGTCCCTCTGTCAATTCTCAGTCAAAAGCAAAACATCCAAGCCCTTCGAGGAAATTAAGTCAGTCAATATTAAGGACTTATTATTGAGTGATCGAGCATTTAACAGTGCCATCCTAAGAGGCGCTGATCCACTGTAAGTAGCATTGGTGATCCAAGGCAAGGGGCGCAGGTATGTGTTTCACACAGTGGGGGATCCCAGCTGTAAGTGATACCTATTTGTAATGACTGTTAGGATTGTGAAATGAACAGGTTAGAATAACATATGTGCAGAGAAGTGTGAAGAGGCCTAAAGTAGTGGACTTTCATTGATGTAAGACACATGTAGACAGTACTTAAACGTTGGAGATTTGCATTCATAGCTTTTGAATTTTTCAGAGTTAAATTATTTTCTAATCAGGTAATAGAACATTTTTACATGAATGTATCTAAAAACATGGCATGGCTGGAGAGTTTCTGTCAACATATTTTGCTTTAGTTATGTATCAAATTTCTTCAAATAGCATTTACATTTCTATAACAAAACACACTCGCTAGGATACAACAGCTGTTTAGTATCCAAAGAAATCAAGGTAAGCAGGAGTCATCAACCTGTGAGAAAAGAGATCAAATCAGTCCAACGTCCTAAAAAGCAAGAGCATAACCAACCAAGGAGCATGGCTACCCTTGACACTACACTGGGCAGTCCTTTGGCATGCAAGGCATGGTGGACACTGTCAGTTTTTGATGAGTCTTGGGTGAGCCCATCTTCGTGTGCAGGCCTGACCCTGTCTTCCACTAGCAGGACCTCAGCAGGAGATGAAGGATGATCGATGATTTGTCTTTGGGACCAAGCTGCTACGCAGCAGGATCATCCAGCTGGCCTCACTCCCGTGGACAACCCTTTGTCACGGCAGCATTGCTAAGCTGTTACCTCAACTCTCAGGGAAGTTTATTAGCCTGTTTTACTGAACGCTCAGAAAAGTGCACTCTTCCCAGTAGTTACAAGTGAGCAATTATAAATCTTGTGATACCACTGTATGAGATGCCTTTAATAAGAGGTGAAAATGAAAGCACAATACTACGCTAACCTTTAGCCTGAAGAAAACCTGTGGATGGAAAGCTGCTTCATTGTTCCCAAAGAAATCTGTGAACTGCTTAGTTAAACAAAAGATGCACAGCACATACAGCACTGTGAAAAAGTATTTCCCCCCTACAGAAATCTTCCGTTTTTGCATATTTCTCACAACTAAATGTTCCAGATCATCAAAGTAATATTTATCTTTATTGAATATTAGACGGAGATAACCCCCAAAATGCAAAATGCAGTTTTTAAATTATGATTTATTGAAGATTTATTGAAAATCTATATCACCCCTGTGAAAAAGTAACTGAACCTAAAAACTGGTTTTCCACCCTTGGCAGCAGCAACTGCAGTTAAACGTTTTTGATAGCTTGTGATCAGTCTTTTACATCACCATGGAGGAATGTTGGTCCACTATCTCTGCAGAATAGTTTTAATTCGGTCACATTAGATGGTTTTTGATCATGAACGGCCTTTTTCAGATCTTGCCACAGCATCTCAATTGGATTCAAGTCCAGACTTTGACTTGAATCCAATTGACTCCAAAACCTTAGTTTTGTTATTTTTGAGCCACTCAGAAGTGGACTTGCTTGTGTGCTTTGGGTCATTGTTATGCTGCATAAACCATTTGTGCTTGAGCTTTCGGTCATGAACTGATGGTGGATATTCTCCAGGAGGATTTTCTGATAGAGCTGAATTCATGGCTCCAGCAATGATGACAAGTCATCCAGGTCCTGTGGAAGCAAAGCAGCCCCAAACCATCCAAACCATCACACTACCACCACCATGTTTCACTGTTGGTGTGATGTTCCTTTTGTGGAATGCAGTATTAGCTTTACACCAGATGTAACAGGACCCATGTCATCTAAAAAGTTCCACCTTTGACTATCAGTCTACAGGATGTTATCCCAAAAGTCTTGGAGCTCATCTAAATATATTTTTGCAAATGCCGGACAAACCTGTATGTTCTTTTTGGTCAGTAGTGGTTTGCGCCTTGCAACTCTCCCATGGGTGCCACTTTGGCCCAGAGTTTTCCTCATTGTGGAGCCATGTAGATCAGGGGTAGCCAACCCTGGTCCTCGAGAGCCACTATCCTGCATGTTTTAGATGTGTCCCTATTCCAACATACCTGATTCAAATGATCAGGATCATTATCAGGCTTCTGCAGAGCTTGATGATGAGCTGATCATTTGAATCAGGTGTGTTGGAAGAGAGACACATCTAAAACATGCAGGTCAGGGTTGGCTATCCCTGATGCAGATGGACCTTAACTGAGTCCAGTGAGGCCTGCAGTTCTTTTGATGTTCATCTGGGTTCTTTTGTGACCTCCTGGATTAGATATCGACGCACTCTTGGAAAAAGTTTGGTAGGCTAGCCACTCCTGGAAAGGTTCACTACTGTTCCATGTTTTCTCCATTTGTGGATAATGGTTCTCACTGTGGTTCTCTGGAGTCCCAGAGCCTTAGCAATGGCTTTGTAACCCTGACTGATAAATGTCTATGACTTTGTTTCACATCTGTTCTTAAATCTCTTTAGAACATAGCATCATGTGCTGCTTTTTGAGACCCTTTAGCTACTTCACAATACCAGACGGGTTCTATTTAGTGATGTTTAGATTCAACAAGCCTTTGGTAGATTTGTAGCTACTTTTTGCATATAGGGCAATGAGGGCTGGACAGTATTTTTCCTCCAAAAAATAAAATCATCTAAAAACTGAATTGTGTGTTTTCTTAGTTTTATAAAAAATGGTTTGATGATCTGAAACATTTAAGTGTGACAAATATGCAAAAATAGAATATTTCTGTATGGGGGAAATACTTTTGCACGGCTCTGTAGTTCACTTATGGAGTGAATGAATAATGCAATGTAAAGCGTCTTTGAGTGTCCAGAAAAGACAGAAAAGCGCTATATAAAATCAATGCATTATTATTATTACTTCTTAAAGTAGAAAATGTCCCCATGTAGTCAGCATACCCAGTGCTAACACTGTTGACTTTATATTTCCCAAACCATCTTCTGTGAAGCAGCTCTGCACCCAATGGCTGACAACATCAGCAAGAAGCCTTAGCTATTTGGTTTTTGAATTTGAGAGGGAGTTGTTCATGTTTGCTAACATTTGGGACTTGCATTACAGTTTTTCACTACTGCTAAAACACAAAACCCAGCTCTCTAAACCAAATGACCAGTTGCCTAAACACATTTAATAAAACTAGCCCCAATTTGCCAAAACTCTAAACACATTTTATATGTTAAAACACAATTCACAAAACTCAACCCCCCTTTTCTCAAAACACATTCTAACACAACTCTAAACACATTTTGTCTTGTTAAAACACATGTTGCAAAAATCTCTGCTCAAATTCTCAGTCACTAAACACATTTTGCACATTGAAGCTCATGAGATGCAAAATGCTAGCCACAGTCAGCGAAACTTGAACACAATGAACAGACCTGGTGTCAATCAGTAACACAACCACTCAAAACTGAACACACTTGTTGCAAATGATGTGACGCCATATATAAGCCAGTTCAGAATGGCTGAAAGTTCCAAACCGTAACAATGGATGGAGGCAGAGGAAGAGGAGTTTGAGTCAGAGGAAGAGGAAGAGGAGTTCGAGTCAGAGGAGGAAGAGTTGCAGGCCGAGGAGGAAGAGGAAGGGTGCAAGGAGGGAGAGCAAGACGACGACGCATCATCATTACGGATGACATGAGAGCTACGGTCATTGACCATGTCATTGTCCACGGCATATCAATGACCGAAGCAGGACAGAGAGTCCATCCGAACCATAGCAGGTTCTCAGTGGCCTCCATTATCCGGGCATTCAGACAACACAACAGGTACTGTGTGTAGTTGTTTTTTGGCCACAATATAGTGGAGTACAATCGGTTTCATCACAGTATCCTTGCTATAAAAAGATTGCGGAACATGTCCATTGATGTTTTTATTGAATGCATGTCTTTCTTTTTTATACAGAGTACATTTACAATTCAGTAAAATGCATGTATGTTTCTCTAGAGTTAAAAGAATGCCATATAGAGGTGGGAGGGTTCCCATATTCAGTCCAGCACAAGAAATCCTCATTGTAGATATGGTTCGGGAGAACAATACTATCAGACTCCGAGAAATCCAGCATAGAGTCATTGCTGACAATGTCAGCTTTCAACACATTGACAATGTCAGCCTGACCACCATAGACCGAGTTCTCCAGCGTCAGAGGGTGCGCATGAAGCAGGCCTATAGGGTACCCTTTGAGCGCAACTCTGCTAGAGTCAAAGACCTACGTTACCAGCATGTGCAAGTAAGTATACATCCATGTTCACAGTACAGATAGACAGATATCCTTTACTGTATTGTCATTTCGCATGGTATCCATAGGTTACACCACTGAAGCGAAATTATATTTCTCACCAGCAGACAGTGCAAAAAGAGAACAAGTAAAAATATAAAGAGCACCCAATACTATAAAAACTAAAAGACTATAAAATACACAATTTAAGGCACATTTTTAAAAGACTGGCATCCATCACAGTTGGCAGCATTTTCTCTCAGAGAGAGGGTAAAAAGATGAGTCAGATCTAGGGGCTAAGGGGGTGGTTGTATGAATGGGGACGGGGCACACAGTGTTTATGAGCCTCACAGCTTGGGCAAAGAAGCTGTTCAGCATCCTGGTGGTTCTGCCACTGATGCACCTGGGTGCAGTGGGTGCACATACCGTGTTGCTCAGGGGCCTACAGTAGGACTGTATAATACTGCACTTGTATTGACTGTCTTTCTGAACACCAGAAAACAATATTAATTTCCACAGAGGATATTCGAGTTGGACTCCATGGCCAGACACCATGAATATATATTTCTGGATGAGGCTGGCTTCAATCTCACTAAAAGAAGGAGAGGATGTAACATAATTGGACATAGAGCCATCGTTGATGTTCCAGGCCAACGTGGGGGGAACATCACTCTTTGTGCTGCCATGAGTTCTGAGGGGCTTGTCCACCGGCATGCTGTCATCGGCTCATTCAATACCCAACGTCTCCTCACCTTCCTGGGAGAACTAAGAGACATCCTCCATGACCGTGAGCAGCAGAATCCTGGCCCTGCAGATCCTATGTATGTCATCATCTGGGACAATGTTAGTTTTCATCGCACCAACCAGATAAGAGAGTGGTTCAATATCAACCAACAATTTGTCAATGTCTGTCTGCCACCCTACTCGCCTTTCCTAAACCCCATAGAGGAGTTTTTCTCATCATGGCAGTGGAAGGTCTATGACCACCAGCCTTACAGCAGAGAGAACCTTCTGAGGACTATGGACCTGGCCTGTAATGATGTGGCTGTGGAGGCGTTCCAAGGCTGGATCCGGCATGCCAGGGCATTCTTCCCATGTTGCCTGGCCAAGGACAATATTGCCTGCGATGTTGACGAGGTCCTGTGGCCTGACCCAGCCAGACGACGTGATGCTGCCCCATGATTGCAGTCTTGTGTCCTTCTTCCTTCTAAGGATGATGAAGTTCTGTAACAATAATAATAATTTAAAAAAATTAAACAAATAAACGTGTTTTCAATTTGTATAAATAGTACGTATATAAAAAGTATACACTGTAAAATGTTTCGTTGTAAATTTACAGTAAATTACTGGCTACTAAATGCATTACTTTTGCAGTAATTTGCTGTAAATATTTTTACAGTAACTTACTGTACATATTTCACAACAAATTACAATAAAACTACAACTGTATATTGTAATTTCACAGTTGCCTTGACTTTGAAATTACTGTGATATAGCAGCATTTAAACAAACACAAACATATCCATGTTTATAAAGGTGGTTCAGGTCCAGCTGCGTTTTCTGGAGCAGCATCTCAGCAACCGGCCTCCGTTACCACCTTCGGGACCGGCTGTGCACGCGCGTGTGTTGTCATGGAGTTCGTTACAGCGTGCGTGCGCCCAGCTAACAGAGGATCCTGGTGCAGCCATCTCTCTGCCACTTCAGTGACACATAACGCCGACACAACGAATCGAAAATGCAACTCGTTGGTTTTACCGACCCGCTGTTGCAGCCCTAGACGCGGTCAACCCGTTTATATCCCCACCGAAGTTCACAACAACCCGGAAAATGTAGTTACTGTAAACGAGGAAGTTAGCATTAGCAAGCTACAAGCAACACGGCAGTAGTACTGTAATACTGTAATCCACCAACTCATTACTTACTTCAAAAAGTAGAGTCCTCAGGTAGCAGGCTTCAGTTTGGCATGCGCAACGAAAACCTCGGATCAGAGAAAAATGATATTATCATATGACACACACACATGGCGCACATTTCAAATGTTACTAAAAAATATCATGGGCAAATTTGTGTGTTGGTGCAACAGAGGGCACCGATTGTTTTCAGACTGTCTGCAATCACATTTACTGTAACCGTGCTATAGCAACATGGACTGAAAACAGACGAGCTATCATTACTGTAAAGAAAAGAAAGAAATGGAGAGTAACTTACCTCAACAGTCTGGTAGTTCTCTGTCCCTGTGTAGCTCCAGCTAGGATGTGACCGAGAAAACAGCTCCCACAATGCAGTGTGGTTCATCTAATGTGTTGTGTTATCACAGTATATATGGACTGAATACAGTATTTATTGTAATTGTGAAATAATACAGTAAAATGTTGTAATATCCTGGTAATACAAAGCTTACTGTAATTACCTGTGCCTGCAGTGATTTCACAGTAAAATTCAAAATTACAGTATTTATATTGTGAACATTACAATAAGCCTGTAAAATGACAAAACAGTAATTTATTGTGAAATATTACAGTTACATATTGTCAAACCCTGGTAATATTTTACAGTGTATACTGTAGTACATTTTTGCATTGAGTTGTGATAACTGTATTTTCTTAATTTACATATTGTATCTATGAAACATACAAATCTATGAATGCCCAATACTCTTCAGTAATATATTTTGAGAACAGATAAGGTTTATAAAAATGTGTCTTGGCAAAAGGAATGTAAAAAGAACATCCTCACACCCTGAACATCGTGTTTTCAGTTTTTTTGTTGAAGAATGTAATGATACTTAGTGTTTACATTTTTGCAGGCTTTGACAGTGATTTTGGTGTCAAACTTTGGTTTTGAAAAGAGAATGTGAGCTTTTGTGTATGTAGCTTGAGAAAAGTGTTTTGTGTTTAGAGTTTTGCGAAAACGGAGCAATGTTTCATGGGATGTGTTTTAGCAGTAGTGAAGAACTGTAGCAAATGAAATGTAATTGGAATTCTAGTCATGTAGCCGCTAGCATCTGACATTTCTGACTTTGCTCAAGTGGCAATCAAATCATAGCCACTGTTTTAAGAGCACTTGTTTGCACATGTCCATTAACGTGATGAATCACCAAACCTGCTTCTTTGCAGTCAAACATCATTAAGATATGAAAGTTCTTCCAGCAGCACAAAAAAAACTAATTGTTAAATTTTTTACTTTACCTAGTCATAATTTGGGGTTATTTATGCAGATAATTACACACTGCCAAACCATCATGACTAACAAGAAAACTAGAATAATGGTAATAAAATCAAAAAATCTAATTATATTAAAATTATGTTTAATGCCACTAAAATATATTGACTCAGTAGTATGCTGCAGGGTGTTTGCATGTTCTGCCTGCATGTGTTTTTTTAGCAGATTTCCTCTCAGTTAATGGATGAC
>OMNN01083445.1:0-22370 GCA_900302755.1 Chromis chromis | reverse complement strand
CTATCAGTGGACACACACACACACACACTCCAGCCTCCTCGAGGATATAATATATATATATAATAGTGCTGTAACCTGTTCACACCAGCTGCTAACTGACAGGGCAAATGTGTCACATTTCAGGAGGTGTAAAAAGATCTAGAAAAATCCATTTAAGATAACCACAAGCTTCGGTAAAGACACTGATTAGATTCAAACCTCCTGTGTACATTTTATTCAGTATAATCTATTCTTTGCATTAACATTCAGTGATTTGTTCCAGGATTTTACGTGACACTGAAGATGCAACACATTTAGGATGCATGATGTTGCGACTAAATGGTTTAAGGTATATTTGCACAAGCAGCAACCAACATTTTTTGAAGAGCAGAAGTATATTAAAGTGCAACACTACAGAGAGCTGCTAGAAAAAAAAAAATCCTTGGATCAAAACGCCTCCTAATCAAAAAGCATTGAGTTCTCTCTGTAGTTAATGAGCGGGATGAAATTTCTACCTCAGATTAGTTGGTCTGAGGTAGCAGCTTATGTGTGAGTCTGACAGCAACACACACATTTATGAAGTGAAAATTTACTTGATGAAGGTGAATAACTTTTGAGTGCCTCTCCGGTTGTTGATATAACCACTTAAAAACTCATCCCTGTGTATTACATATTTAGATGTTTTTTCCATTAAAATAATCCGTTTCTGCCTTCAAATATATCCTCTAAAACATGTCTACATGCACCTCTCCCCATTCGCTGCAGCTGGAGCACACCAGCTCATTTAGGGCTTTGCTCAGTCTCTGTAAAACTACTCTATGCAACACAATGGCAAGTTTAGAGTAATGCAACCATACAGGTTTGAACCAGAAACCAATTCTGGAGAAGAATAATGATACAGAAAGCCCCGCAATAGCCCCAAAAGTAGACAGGATTGATTCTTTAGGTCTGCAGTTTCAAGGTGGAAATACTCAGCCATTGACTGTCTTCTAGCATATAAAAAACACCATATGAACATGTTAACAAGGTAAAAACCTTCACTAGAAGGGAACTTTAAGCAATGTAATCCTCTATGTCCTTTAGGGAGACTATCTGAAGAAATGATAACATTGTCCGATTGTGCAAAGACTTGCAGGAATATACTGACATTTATTCACTTTGCTTGTTCACCATTTCTCTAAATGAGCAGATCGATTACACTCTCACGGGTGTCTGGTAACTATAGTTGCAAAAGATGGTTAGCTTAGCATAATTTGTTCGAACTAGGGTGGCAAAGCTAGGCTATATGTAACCCGGTTAATATAGCTGGTTACTATAAATGTATATAGTTGTAAATATTGAACCAACACTGAGAAATTAGTTTTTGTTGTTCACATTGTTCACAGAAAA
The DNA here is from genome assembly GCA_900302755.1 of Chromis chromis. Classification (NCBI taxonomy): domain Eukaryota; kingdom Metazoa; phylum Chordata; class Actinopteri; family Pomacentridae; genus Chromis; species Chromis chromis. Next base: position 21,002 of record OMNN01083445.1, on the reverse strand, counting down.
AAAACTAAAGTTAGAAGTGTAATGTAAATAAATCTTGTCCGTGATAGTGTCATGAGAGGTCATGACAGGTCAGCCCCGCCCCCTCCTGTGTGTTTTGGGAAGTGCGCTGGGCAGGGAACGAGAGGGAGCATGGAGAAGAAGCGTTAGATACGTGCTACAAGTGGTTAGACATTCCCAACTGAGTTTTGATACCGGAATCCCAATATCAAACCCAAAGACAGGCTTCTCTTTGCCAGAGTAAATCTTCACCTGGACTCGGTGAGTTGAAAAAGTGAGGTTATGAAAAGTAAACTGGTGAGTTGAATGCTAGCGGTTGCTAACTAAGCTAGCGCGGCTAAATGAGCTAACGCTATTTACAGTAGCTGTTAAGGTTACATTTTTGTATAGGGAATGTTCTAAAAACTGTGATGATAGTGGTACTATGTGTGGAATTCATGCTTGTTATAAGAACACAGTTTTTGTGTGTGCTTCATGCACCAAATGAAAAAGAACCAAAAGAAAAATGTTACTGGTGATTTATTGCATTAGAAAAAGTGTACACTGATAATGGTAATATTGAAATGTGTTACTATGATGTCGTAATGATAAAACCAAGCTAAACCTGGTTTTGTATGCTTTTTGACTGCTTTATGCAGGTCAGGTTTTTTGCTGAGAGTCAGAGACATAAGTATCCATTCAAGGCTGGCGAGCCCCAGACCAGGATGCATTGGGTTGCACCGTGAAGCTAAGAAACCTGAAGAATTGCCTTGGATGGACTGAGCTGTGGTCACTGCCTGAGCGGTAGGACAGATTCAAATCCACTTTGTGAGAGGAAAGGACCTAAGGTTGAGATCCTGATTATTTCAATCGCGCACACAAACACTGTCAAGACTAAATCCCCCGGGGGTAAAATCTTTTTATTTTGTCTCTTTAGAATTAAATTTTGGGCCCATTTATTTTCTTTGATGCTATGGTACCATGGTTGTTCTGTGACTGTAAAACAAAGGGAAAGCTGTTATAAGATGTGTCAAGTGTTGCAGGTTATGCATCTCTATGAAGGTGTCTAAATAAACTGGTTTTGGTTGAACGGTCTGTTCAATTGCTCCAGTAGCCGAACCTTAATAACTGGTCCCATAGTAGATCGAACCCCACAATCCAAATTCTGTCAACTGATTGGAGTGTTACATATAATTTCTAGAATAAAACAAAATGTACCGTACTATTTAGACTCATGGTATATGAAAAACACCATATGGATTTTTCCTGGAGGGGTTTTTAAAGTAATGTACAGTTGTTAACAAAAGTTTCCATACACTTGTAAGGACCATATGTATCATGGCAGTCAGGATTTTTCAGTGACTCCTATAACTTGGAATCTTCTATGATAGAATAATACTGCCACCACCATGCTTGACAGTAGGTTTGGTGTTCTTGGGGTTAAAGGCCTCACCTTCTCTCTTCCAAACATATTGTGGCCAAATTGCTAAATTTTTGTTTAATCTGACCACAGATCTTTCCTCCAGAAGGCCTTTTTTTTGTCCATGTGATCAGCAACACTTCAGTCGACCTTTAGGGTGCCGTTTGCTCATGACTGTTACTTATGTGTTACTTTGTCAATTTTAGACAACGAGTTGGCATCTGGCATCTCTCTGTAATTTTAAATCTTTCAAGTTTTGTCAACACCACAGTCGATTCAAATTTTATTCACCACTCTGAAAACCTTCCTGCACAGACTTTGTCTATAGTGTTCTATAGTCTTTATCTGCACCCAACTGCATATTTATTTAATAACGTTTTTTGTAGATCATATTGCTTCTCTTTTGAATGTGTTAACTGTAAATCCGATTTCTCCTGTAACCATCAGTGGCATTTAGGCTTCTGAGTGTCACAAAATACAGATTTTATTCACTTTCAAACAAGTAAAGAACCAAATGTCAACAAATGTTTTTGTGTAGAGTGTATCGGAAGATTTATTAATTCCTCTGGTGAAGGAGGATTTTTGGTCAGCATTTCCAAACACTTCCAAAGAGCGATTATTGAAAAAACACAGGATCTGATCTAATCTAAAGAGTCATCCTTATAACAGCTGTAACAGCGTGCCGGTGGGAATTAAGCTGCAGGTGGAGGGATTAAAGAATGGACTGAGAGGGAAGTTTCTTTTAATGTTAACACTTTAACATGATTAGATCTCGGTAAACATGAACAAAATATGCATTTACAAGTGGTAAAGTGGTGTTTGCAATCTTATCTGTGGACTCCACAATGGCCCTAACATATGCTGAGTTATCAGTTCTACTTTGCTCCAATTTGTTTTGTGGGGTATCCATTGTGGAGGCGGCTGCAGTGGGACCTGCACTAGAGATAAAGTAACCCTTTACGGCGTTGTTGTTGTTGTAAGATGCTGCTTGTTTCTCGCTGGACTGTGTTTTGGGATGTGCATTTTTGTTGAGAGAAGACGGCGAAACAACTCGGTATGTGTGTTTTGATGCATCCTTCCATCCATCAGTGCTGCCCGTTCAGTACGTCTGAAACCCTCCTTTCTCCAAACGTAACATGAGAATATAAGGCTGAATGCATTTCCTCCCCCCCTTGGAGCAAAGCGGTGGTTTGATGCTGTGGAACTGAACGTCTCAGCCTGATGATGTTCATGTCACTCGTTTCTGTCTTCATTATTCCCCCGTGGATGGAAACATTCCCCTCCGTTAGGCTCTACCTCTCGTTTTTTTTCTCTGCTCGCTCATCCTCTCTCTATACGAGGGTTGTAGTGTGTGTGTGTGTGTGTGTGTGTGTGTGTGTGTGTGGCAAGGTGGAAGCAGGAGGGGAGTTGGGGAATCCAATCTCTCACACAGAGGAGCAGAGACAGGCGGGCAGATACGCTCCAAGCCCAGAATAACCCTGGCGGTATCCATGAATGAAATGACAGGATTACAGGGGTATTAGAAAACCTGCTGAGATGGTTGATAATGCTGTTTATGGTTGGGCGTCATACTGCTTGCAGGGAAAAAGTCAAACTGTTTGACTAATGAAAATATGGACGAGCTCTTCACATATTCACTGAGCAGAAAATTCAAGGACAGGGGTCTCCCTTTCCCTTTACAGAATTACAGTAATGGTTTGATGTCGGCCACTTGACAAGCATTTACACAAATATTTGAAGATTTACGTCTCCTGTATTATTGTCGCTGAACCTCTTGAAATGGGGACAGTAAACATAAGCTCCACCATCCTGGTTAAGAATGGGATTATTGTTGTGTCAACAAACCCCATAGATAATAGTAATTACTGCCCTAGCTGCAGCGCCATCAGACTGAGGCAACTTCGCTAGCTGACAGCTTGGTCCTAATTACCAAGAACCACCAATTACGGGCTCCATTTCATTATTTATATTGCACTGCACACCCAAATAAAAGAGACTTCAGTGACTCTGAGCAGTCACATCTCTGGCAGCTGCAGAGGAGCATCCAGAGGACCTGCTGAATCATTCTCTCATAGTATTTTTCCCCCCAACATATAGCAGTCAGCATGCAAGCACAACACTGCCAATGCAAAGGAAACTGGGTAAAAATAGGAAACCAAAGCCAATATGGTGCTTCCTTTTTGTCAGCAACAGGAAGTAATTTAGCAGCAAAGGAAGCGCATTATTATCTCTTCTTTTCCTCGACTCGCTCCTGCTCGTTTATCTGCCAACGGGGCTGCAGGATCAATTCGAAAACATCAGCCCTGGAGCCTTTTAACAACTCAAACAGTTTGTATGTTGCATCTACGCTCATATTTCATTCATTCCACTATGAGATGGGTGAAAAATAACTGACTCATTTGCCGCCGTGTAAAAGATGCCGTCAAAAATAATGCTAAAAAATATACGTAAAAAACAAAATTCTTTATCCGGTGACTGTATTCAACCAACCGCGCGTGCACACTGACTTTCACAGATGTTTCCCATCACCCTCTGCTGCCAAGCGGCGTCCAGTGATGAGTGAGAGGAGGGGAGCAGAGGCTCAGGGCGGGGGTGTGAAATTCTGCTATTCCTGCTCCAGTGAATTCTGCAGAAACTTGGCAGATCATTGTGGAGATTTGTATGTCTGTGGATTTGACATGAAACAGTTTGAGAGTCTCGTCTGGAATCTGTCTCTCAACGTGCCTTGCCTTAAAGTGGGCTTCGCTGTTCAGCTTATGTTCCCATAAAGCCTGACGGCCACATTTCTCAGCCCCCAAGGGTGCAGATGGGACGATTAACTCAGCAGACAGGTCTCATACCATCATCTGAGAGATAACCATTACAGCACCTTGTTGTTGAAAAAAGAAAAAAAAAGAAAACATGCTTCTGAGTAAAGGCCCATAATCCTCAAAATAGGCGAACCAAACATAAAGCATCTGCATCATCTATACAGATTTGAACACCTTGTTGATTAACAAATGATGACTCAGTGCAAATTCAATGATTCACAAAATGAGCTCAAACAGAGGCTCATGCTCAGCAAGCTATAAAGCATGTAAAGCTATCATGCACCAAAAAGACAAGCCGTCTTTAAAAAAAAAAAAAAATACAAATAAGTATGTACAAAAGGAATCCTCCGTGGCCATCCAAAGCGCTTAGCATTTAGATGACAGCTGCACAGGGCAGGCCTTGTTTGCAGGGGCTGGAGTGGAGCAGTATATGTGGCCCGGAGGCCGGATCTGTTCCAACTGTGCCCTGGCAAGAAAACGCTCAGCCCAGTCAGCCTCGACAGCTTGGATATTCACAGGGGGCGATGGAAAACTGGAGGGCTGCAGAACCATGTAGGAGTTTGGGGAGCTTGCAATAGGAAGGGCAGGGGTGATGAGTCAAGAACAAGGTGTTTTATATTATTTTGGTACCGCAAGGACGTGGCATTTGCCATGTTCGATGAGCAAAACCAATCCTGTGCCGGCGATGAGGGCCTCGTGTCTGTGTTGGCCTGTGGTGATTAAGTTTGTCATCTGGCAGGTATTTCTGGAGGGAGTAGCAACGTTTTTAACCATATTTACACATTCTGAAGGTGTCAGAATGAAATACCTTGCATTCATGATGATGCATTTTTAAAGCCCAAAAATTGAATTGTACGTTTATCACCGTGGAGAAAACTAAACAGGAGCGATTCTCTGAGGCTCACAAGAAGAAAACACAGGGCGGGACCATGGAGGTGTTTTAGCACATGCATTTTTTCCACTCTGACTTTACCATAGCAGTGGGCCTCAGATTACATGACACATTGTCATCAGACAAACTACTGTGACAATTTCAGAGTTTCAATAGATCACAGGCAGTAAAGTTAGGATCATCACTTTGATTTAGCGTGACAAATGAATTATTCACTCTCATCTCTGGGGATGCATACTTAAATTCTGAGTCATTCTGAATATCATAGAAAGGACTTTTGATGTTGGACAGCTTTCTCCTCGCTTGATTAACCTGAACCAACTTCAAAAGTGCCACAGTTTGGGTATCGCCATCAGCTATATTCTAAACAAACGTGGAGCTCTTTCTAAAAAACAATATTTTCTATGAGCATCCTCTTTGAAATATTATGTGTCAAAGGTATTACTATCCATTAAATGGCCTTGTTTACCTGTTTTTGCTGAATACTTCAAAGAAACACAATTAAATTGCTAAACGAAAAGGAGTATCTCACACAAGAATAAGAGAGCAGAACTAGCTGACTGCGCCGATTAACATTCAAAGTATTTAAAAGTAATGCAGTAGATAAAAAGGTCGGTGTTGCACAAGGGAAAAGAAAATTATAGGCTCCACCTTCACTTTTGCAAAAAAAAGGACAACCAATGTTTGTTTTATTTGTTTGTTCCAGTGCATCCAAATTCATTCATACCCAAGTATCTCTCTGCTCAGGGGTTACACCAAGGCAAAGCCTCATGGTAGAAATGATTGACACCTCCTAATCCTCATGGATACCAAATAGCATGTCATTACCATGACATTTACACCATCTTCTGGGATGTGAGACAAAGTTTGTGAACAACAAAGGGACGAAAACAGAGAAAACTCTAAAAATAAGTAGCGTGAGTGTTTAATGTATTTTGGGTCACGAGTGTAGCTTAAGTACTTTGAGCAAAGGCATCTCTCCACACAAGTTCTATTAATTCAGCAAAGCCAGAACAGCCACCTTAGCCTACATTTCAATTGAGCCTTATTTTGTTTATCTTTAACACCAGTAGGCAGGCTGGCAGGCTGGCAGGACTGGAGGAAATGTGTGGGGAACGTGGAGCACAAGAGTTATGACCTAAGCAAACAGCTGATTATGGCGAAGATGAGCGAGAAAAGGAGTCATCTGTCAAGCTAAGCGCTCCACAGATGGACAAGTGTAGCACCCCGAGAAACCGGCAAGTCCTGAGGCATCCTGGCAGCTTTGAGATTTAAAGTACACCACAGAAACAGTTTAAGAAGAAGGGATGAACAGTGGGCAAACCCAAATACATAATTTGCAATTATATGTTATTATTGCGCACCTTTTTCATTTATCTCATTGACTGAGTGAGTCGTGGTGACTGTAGTTTCTCCACTCCTGAATGAAATGTGAACAGAAGAAGTTTTAACAACTGTCTATATAAAAGTATTATAGCGGCAGTTAATTGCTGGGGATATTCATTTAATGAGCATCAGAGCAGATTTAATTACTCACATCCCCTAATAAACAATCAGAAAAAACCTACTGGTGTGCAAATAAAGTTTTGACAGAGTATAATTTATCCCAACTTGTAGGCTATGACTTGACTTATAATTGGACCATTGTTTCTTGACATATAGAAAACAGTGTTGACCATTTACTAGCCAGCTATGTTCCACTTCCATTAGCACAATAACAAAACAATGTTACTATTGGTGTACTGTGACACTTGGGGGCAGAGCACTGCCTGCATAGCTCCCAGGTGAGATGGTCAACTATCTGCTGGGTAGCAGCGCTATTGCATCAATGCCTTCCCTCTGCTCTGCACACCCCATCTGCTCTGTCCTTTCCCTGGAGCTCACTGCTGCTCCTTTACCTCTGCTCTTGCACTGGGAACCAAACAATAGGAGTCAGGACTGCCTTAACGAGTAGAAATAGGAGGCTCGACTAATTAGAGACACCCCCGTGCCATCGGCTCGGTCAACAGCGTGACGCAGTTCGGCCAGAGCTGGGACTGTTGGGCCCATCGTCAGAGAAATAAGGGCTGGAAGTTGTTTTTTTCTGGAGGCTGGCCAATAGAGGACCATGGTAATTGCCCAAATCCCACTGTGGCAAGTAAGGACAAAGAGTGTGAGGGCAGCGCAAGCCAAGGAAAGTGAGAAAATGCTGGGACGAAGTGTGGGAATGAAAGTCTAGCAATGAGGAAAATACAGAGAGAAAGAGGAAGAGGAGACAGACAGAAGCTTAGAAAAATGAGGTACAAAAGATAAATGTTTGTAAGACCATTACAAAAACTCGGTATGACACGCAGGACTAGCAATGCAGAAAATGGCCAGAGCCTGAGGACTCTTCTTTGCACAAAAATAGCACAAGAACAGAGAAAACTGGCCAAAGTGTGGGGAGTGTAAGTGAAAATAAAATGACCTCGGGTGCTACTCACTAGGGAGAGGCCGGCAGAGGTGCAGCGAGCGTCGCGGCTGTTGGAATAAAACAGGGTAGGGTGCAGCGGTGGCGGCACAGTGGGCGCTCACTGGACACTTCAATCACAGGCAGCCGGAGCCCCAGGCGAACTTGGCCAATTAGCCGCACACTGCCGCTGACCCCCAGCTTCATTAAGGGCCTGGGCTCTGGATAAGGGGAGAGAGGAGAGGAGGTGGAGAGGATTAGGGGGTGAGAGAGTAAACTGTCAGCACTGGCCGGGTTTGAGAAGACACACACACATGCATTTGCACGGATACACATGCTAGAGGTGAAGCTCAAGGTTACAGATAAACACAAATCAACTGTGAGAGCACCCCACACCACACAAATACACACTGAGCAAATCCCACTCCCAAATTCCTGGGGGTTTACACCCGCAGCAAAGGTGGAGGTTGGGGGTTAGAGGCATAGAGGCCAGAGGGCATTGGTCTCCCCTCTCTCCTACGCTGCTGCAATGACAGCAACAGGTGTGGTGGCTAGCAGACACACAATTACCAGGCTGAGAATCTGCTCTTTGTGACAGAGACAACAGCAGATCAGAGGCAAGATCAGAGCTGGAGGGGCAGAGAAGAGGAGCGAAGTGGGAGGAGAAGTGAGAGACGAAGAGGAAGAGAGGAAGATACAGACTAGTGAAAGTCCCTGGAGGGGAGAAAGAGAGAGAGGCAGAGAGATTTCCAGTCGGCTCTTTTCATCGCAAATCCCTAACCAGCAGAGCGAAAAAGAAAAAGAAAAAAAAAACAGATCAAAAACTAACACATACAGTAGATATGACACACCTGTTGTTGTGCAGTAGAAATACGAATTTACACACTTTGGTGGTCTGGAGAGACCTCACGTACACGTGTGCACCACACTGAGACAATGACGAAAACATCCCATTTCAAATCAGGCTGGGTGGGGCTGTTTGAGGTGCTTTGGGACAGGTTGCGCTCAATGAGCCCTGACAGCAAGACTGTTTGGTGTATGCCTGTGTGTTTGTCTGCATTACAAGTGTGTACATCCACATGGGACCTCTGTTTGCATCAGCCTTGCAATGGAAACCTCAGCGGTGATCCAGCAGTGGGGGTTGCAGATTCATACACTCCCTCCTTCATTTTCTCTCTCTCCCTCTCCGATTACGGCCCTTCGATCAGGCTAAAGTAATGTTTGTGAGCTTTGCCGCCAGTGTAGCAATAACTGCTGTCAGAAAGCCTGCATGCTTGGGTGGAGAGGAGATACTGGCCCTTTATTTAAAACAAGCCAAGGATAAAAGATCAATGGCCCAATTCAGGCCATGAATTGGAGGGAAAAATTCACAAACATAGTGGAAGATTATGAGAGGGAGATATATGTGTGGATGGGGGGGAGCGGAGCGCGAGGGGGCATCTAGCTCATCTGGGTGCTAGTGGCTTATTGATCGGTGGAGACACACAGCTCCAAGCCATTCATCACAGGCCACTCTCAGGCCCTTAGATAACTCCTATGATAGTGCCCTGCTGCTGAGCAGCTGCAACTGGCCACATCCATTATCCTTCAAAGTAAGCCCCCTAGCCTGGGAACAGGCATGGAGGGGCTGCTGGGTGACAGACTGGAGGGAGGGCTGGAATGGAAATGGAAAAGACCAGGCCTGTGGTTAAGAGCCTGTGGCTGAGACTAGTGTATACAAAAGGCAGGAGCTGGGGTTGAAGGGCCACGGTTTTATGAAAAATGGTTCTGTGACAGCCACAAAAGACATGAGAAACTGTCTGTTTGCACCAGTAGGAGGGGAAAAAATGTGACGGCACTATTGTTTCCATTTCTTGGCCAAACAGCATTAGCAAAGCTGTTTTATAGCAGATAGCACACAAACCATCCAAGTGACAGGCAGCTTGGAAAACTGCTGAGTGGCTCTGTATGTATGTGTGTGTGAGGAGAAGTCCCAGATTGGGCAGGTGGGGAACAGCCATAATGAGCCATGCAGGGAGGGAAGAGAGGGAGTGAGGGCAAAAAAATAGAAGGGAAGAGGCCAAAGAGTGCGGGAGAAAGACAGAGTGAGAGTGATGGAGACGGGCTCAGAGCCAGAGACAAGGCCCCCAAAGAGCAATTACAGGAGCTCCAGAGAAGGTGTGGGCCCAGCCCCCAGGCATAGTTTCAAACAGCACAAAGCCCTGCCAGACATGTACTCACAAGGACACACAAGCATACACACACCCACACACATTCAATAGCCTTAATCCAAGGAAAAATCCTGATCAGTACCAGACAGAGAGGGACAAAATAGGAGATGATAAGTTAAAAGTCAAGATGAGAAGGAAGCAAACAGGAGGTGGGAGTATTTCTAAGCTGGGGTTATCTCAATCCAAAACATCACCATGTTATACTCCCCCACATGTTTTTACTGCAGCATTCTGTTCTGGTTGAAACCTGTTCCCTTAACAGCCTGGCCTGAAACAAAAGCTAAAACTCCAGGGCCGAGGTCAGTGTGCGCAAAACTTTCAAGTCGATTGTGCTCCGTGTGGTGAGTGCTAAACAACGCTGAAAAGTCTGGACAGCCTCGCACCATGGTGCCTGTCACAAATACGAGTCTGAAATAGTTTCTGAAGGCAACCGTTTCTGCCCCCCCTCCGCAGCGCCCCACCTCTCCCACCTCCACCTCCACCGCTTAAAGGAGAACGACAAGCCGGGTAGGAACAAGCATGAATGATGGGAGAAAAAGAAAGAGAGAGATGTGCAAACAGATAAGGGGGAGGGGAAATTAAATTAAGAGAAAAGTTCTCGCGCAACGGTATGCACCATTGATTTCCTATTCTCTTGGAAACATTTAATGAGCTTAAATAGGAGCCTCGTTTGACACTGCCACAGTGACTCGGAGGAGCCTCCCAGTGAGAGGAAATCGTTCAGCGGCTGTGACGGCTACCGGAGGGGGTGGAAGATGGAGAGAAGATGGGGGGGAGGGAGTGAATGTTTTAATGCCAACGCAAGAGACGTGAGCAAGACAGATGTTGGATTATGCTCGGGAAATGGTCCATGGGTAGCTTTACTTGCCTAGTTCTCAATGAGGAGGAAAAAAATGAGGGATGAAGGAGATTACTGGGGGAGAGGCAGATGTCGGAGGAGGCTAAAGGTGGTCTACATTCACCCGAGCCGCCTAGTTATGTAGGTGCTTACCCACAACAGGCACTCATTATAACCCAACAATGTCCGATCTGATTGACAGTTACTGCTCTACTGCAGCGTTTCACCTCATTACTTCCTGGATGACCTCCCTGCGCGGCATTCAACAGATGCAATTGCTCGGCAGCCATCTTGTTTTTCTACCCTGCCTCCTCTCTTTTCTCCCTCTATCGGCAGGAGAACTATTGTCACTTCAGAGAGCAAAGTCCAGAGGCGCTCCGCTGCTCTGTGCCGCTGATGAGGGCCCCACTGGGAACCATCGCCGCTTTATGAAGCTGTCTGGCAGAGTGAATGCACTCAGCGTCCTGCCACCTTTTGCAGGCAATCATGATAATAAGAGTGTGGAGTCAGGCATGGCACTACACTGGCACTACAGGGGGGCTTCCCCTCACCAACTGCTGGGTGTGGTAGTGTGTTTGGGTGTGGGCGTGTGTGTATGTCCAAACTAAGAATGCTCAGTCGTACTGTAAATAATCAGGATAGATGTATCAGAAGTAAGCCAACACAAAAAAGAAAATGTGGACTTAGACATAAAAAAAATACACATTTCAAGAATGGTAATTCTGCCAACGTGTTATGATAAAGGTTTATATCAATCCGAGAGTTATGTGATGTGTTTAAAATAAGACAGACACCGTCAATTATATGGTCTACAGAGGCGTCCTTGTAAGGATTCCAATGGAGAAGACTTATCGCCAGAGACTTCAGCAATAAATTATGTGAGCAAAAAATTGATTGATGGCAAAAAATTATCAATAGCTGAATTATCTGTTGTGGCTCAAGCATAGATTGAATGAGTTCAGTTCCAGACTTTATATCTGTGTAAATGCAAAAGTCAAAGAGACACACTATGTTTTACACACAATTAGAGGACGATTGTATAGGACTGTACTTCTGCTGAGTATTAAACAGACGTCAAGACTGACTCCCTGCATAGACATGTGCTTATGAGCATGTAAACATGTTAAATCATATGGCGCATCTGCAATTGCTGCTGTTAAGTGGTTAAGCATAAATATTTCAGGTGCCTGTATATGCTTTTAAGTCAAACATGTTTTCTGGTTTATAGCAGCTTGGCATTCCACCAGAGTCTGTTTCTTATATTAGCAGGACAGAGAGGAGTTCTTCAGTTCGTGACCCCATTTTTTATCCCCCAGCATTGGCTCAACTGCTGCGAGAGCAGCTGGTTTGTACCACCTCTGAGTATCTATCCAGACAGATGCATAGTAAGCAGCGCTGCAGCCAGTGTGGGTGTTTTTGCACAACTGGCAGCAATGCTGAGGCCATGTTTCGGTGGGCTTTCATGTGTGACTTGCAGCAAAAGTTGTGCTGAGGGAGATTTTTTTATGAAAATGAGTCTCGGGCTGAAACAATCATGTGATCCTCTGGTGATTAATTATGGCAAAAGAAACACAACCTACACAAGTGTGGCCTGTTTCCTTCTGTGGAATTCCACATACAGTAGGCGCACACTCCCACACATACATACCAAGTATAGGAAACTGAAAGTGACAGAAGCACACGGGCAGTAACTTGGAAAAGGCGTGCTCTAATGCCTTAGGCTATGTTCAGACTGAGGGCAACAGTGGCCTAAATCTGATTTGGCTCATACGTGACTAAGATCTGTTTCTCTTTTTCACCGTGAACACCACAAATCACATGTAATCTGGTTATTTCAGTTTCTCCATATAATAATGCATTGGTTTTTATATAGCGCTTTTCTGGACACTCAAAGACGCTTTACATTGCATTATTCATTCACTCCATACTCGATGGTGGTAAGCTACGTATGTAGCCACAGCTGCCCTGGGGTACACCGACGAAAGCGAGGCTGCCAATCTGTGCCATCGGCCCCTCTGACCATCACCAACCACTCACTCTCACACTGCATTCACCCAGGCTTCCTGGTGTTCCCTCGCGGTCTCCCATCCAGGTACTGACCAGGCCCTACCTCGCTTAGCTTCCGAGATCTGACGGGATCGGGCATCCACAAGGCGCTATGGCCATATATGGTCCTAAATCTGATACTGGTGTGAGTTTTTGCAATTCAATCTCAGTCTGGACAGTCATAACAGAACTGATGCAACTTTCACATCCTTCTAGGTCGATATTGTCATAATTATGCACTGCTGGGAGTCAATTGGTGAATCGAGTAAATGGAAGACTTTGCAAATACAGGTTTGACAGCATGCACTAACCTGTGCTTCCTGCCAGCCAATACAAACCAACTCCTATGTCGTTTTGTCAGGGGGAGGGGTCACCTGAACTAAGCATTTTGCTGCAAGAGGCAAAAGTATGCATTGCCATAATTAAAATGGCATGCCTCCATGTTTACTTTTATATAAGAGTGTGCTGCATGTTTTTTCACTGTTTCAGTCGATCACTTTTGATTATTCTACAAATCTGTGTGTGCTTTATCCAACTTGTCTGTACTGTTTTTGATTTATTAGATGTATTATTTTATTAAATTAATTTAATTCTTATTACATCCTTTATTTAATGTTTTGTTTTGTTTGTTTTTTACATTTGCCTGTAAAGCACTTTAATTAACTTCTGTGTATGATGAGGTGCTATATAAATAAACTTGCTTACTTGCTTGCTTATTGGTCTTTTGCGAATGCAGATCAGTTTAGGACTGCGGCCAGTTCACACTAGAATCTGATACTGGGCCCATTTAAAAAAGTAATATAAACAGTCAACCGAGAAAAAGAAATAAAAGAAAACTGATCTGAGCAATAAATCCAAACTGAGCACTAGGGCATGCAGTGTGAAGGCAGACTTTAGACTGCTTTCCAGTGTCCCCAGCTGTCATCTCCAACATCCTTGCTCAACAGAGTGCCAGCAAGACACAATCTTTCACTGGAAACTGCCTGTGCTCTTCATCGGAATCCATAGGTCATCATCTATAGGACACTATGGACCATTCTCTAAATCATTTACACTGGCCTATATATAGCCTGTGGAGAAAAGGTCATTATTGAAACAGAAAGCTATATTTCATAATTGCACTACCACGCTTCTATCCCCTCAGTGAAATTGGCTCTCCAGAATATATTCTCTCTCACTCTTTTCCATCTCTCTTTATCTCTCTCTCTTGTCTGTTAGAGAGGGCGATTTTGACAGGCTGACTGTCTCTCCTGATGCAATAACCACCCTCCATTTGTATCTGAGGAGGGTGCATTAACTAGACAGCGTAATCAGGCCGCACAGGAAAGGCAGCAAGCCTCACCAACCGGCTGCTTTTTACCACTCTAAGCTATAACAGCTCGCCATTAGGCCACAATTAGCACAGCTCACTCGGGGAAAAATAACCCCTCAAAAGACCTTTGGACAGCAGAGCGGATGTGAAAAAAAAGACTTTTGTTCAAGTCCATTGTTGCAATAAACACTCAGGAGAGATAATCTTATTTGATCATACTTGATGGTAAAGACAGGAGTACTTTTTTTAAAAACACCTTATAGCACCAAGGGACAATGCCAGTATCCGACCTGATACTATTGACATGTTATAGTGAAAGACTTTCTGAGTGAGACCTCGGACGGAAAAAGCTTATCGCCAGACACTTCAGACAGTGCATAATTCATCTAAAAAGGCAGCAGGCAAAAGTGGGAAAAAAACATTTGAAAGTGCTGCCTTATCATAAGTGCATTCACTTTCCAAAACAGGGAGGTGAGTTTTGCTGAAGTACTCCTGTGGTGAAGGTGCACTCCAGGTGAATGTGTTCATCCAGTGGAGGATGCAGTCACACAAGTCTGCAAAAGCTAACTTCAGCACGCACAAACCCATTCTCTCCCTTGGGGCTTTGGAACAATAAAAAGAAATGCGTGTCCCTGTGGTCATTTGTGGCATGCTGGCAGTGGGCAGACACAGATAAGAGTTTGGATCGGTGGAGGCTGACATGCTGTGATTATCTCCCGCTGCTGGAATTGACCGTCCATCAATCCAGACGACCAAGAGGACCGGGGACGGCCGACTCAATTGTTGACTGAGACGAGATTTTTATGATTCAATGACCTCACAAAAAATGGAAAAAAAAAAGTGTCAAGTATTTCAAATGTGTTGTCACACTAGCACGCCTTTGCATTGTGATTCAGATTCACAAATACTCATCACGTGCTGCCGCCTCAGAGGTACAATCCCGAGCACATATGTTCTCACACTAAGTCTTAACACACACTCAGAGGCTACCACCTGACTTTCTATGGCTCCCTCTCAAGTCCCAGTCTGCCTTTTTGGCTCTCTCAACACCTTTTCCCCTCACCTCAAGCTGCGCGTTCTGGACCTGAAACCAAGTCCATACACCGGACTGAGCCACAGGAGGGATGGAGGGAAGGGATGGAGTCAGGAAAAGAGAGAGCGTGTGTCAAGAAGCACATTCTTTCTGCTGGGCGCCATCTGGAAGTGGAAAGGTAGATAAACAATGACGTGAGCCGCATCCCATCTCCTTCCTAAAGCCTGAACAGACACACACTCGCCACAATGCATGAACGCCACTGCCACCGATCCTGTGCTGCGTGCCAAGCATTGTCAGGGATTGGGTCTTATCAATCGTTGGCCAGATACTGAGCAGAAGCGTGAGGCAAACAAAGGGAAGGGGAGAGAACAAAAAATGGAGAGGAGCTGCAAGCGACAATGAGAAACACAAATGAGTAGATGGCTGGGAGCCACCAGTCCACGCGGCCTGGACCGGCTCTATTTAATCTGGTCAAGTCTGCCCCAAAATCAAAGCAATTTCCCCCAGTGAGCTGACACAGGAAGGAATCAGACAGCCAATCCCACCCAAAAAGGAAGCTGCTGTGGAATTGAATGAGGCGATATGGGGCTACGCAGCATTGTGCTAGGAATGCAGACTATTACAGCTGGGGAACTCTGCTTTATTTAAAAAAGTCCATTTGCATTCACTCGACTTGCAAGAGGAGCTCGGGGGCAACGTTAGCTGTTGCTCCTACTGCTTTTGAATTCCTCACCATATTTCTCAGACCCTTCTGGCATGCAATATATTACAGTAGTAGTAGAAATCTTTATTACCCCTTATGGGAAACTTGTCCTTGTAGAAAGTCAGAGATAATAACAAAAACAATATACATACAATACCGAAGCACATAAGATGAAGAAAGATGAAGAGCAACAGCTGGAGAAACAGCTGCAGGGATGTTCCCTGTGGGTACCGTGACTCGTGGGACCACCCTGTCCTGAAAGAGTGCTCCTCTAGACCTGAGTAAGACTAGAGTGAGACATGCAAAGACCACAGTGGGGATGGCATGAAGAAAGAGGGCCAAAGTGAAGAGACTTTGACAGCTATCCCTCGGGCAGCGAGAGGAGCTGCACCTGTGTGCACCTCAGCTCTGCTCAGTTTAGTTTCTGTCTCCTCAGACTCCCCGCCCACTCAAACACACACACACAGCAGTCTCCTCAGCTCTGTTGGCACTGGCGGAACAACAGGAGGGAGGGATCAGGTGGCTGGGGCAAGTAGAAGGAGAGAGGGGAGCTGGGAGGGGGCTGACAAATGAGTCTCGTCAGGTAACATTCACAGATGTGAAGGGATGGAGGGGAAGAAGAGGTAGAAGGCAGGTTCGGGGAGGGGAAGGGAGGGTGTCTGTCAGCTCATATTGGTTCATCAGCGAAAATCTCCTGCCCTCATTAGAAACCACTGCAGTCAGGAAAGGGAAAGGCAGAAGAGAAGGTCTGTTTGCTCACCGAGGACCGCTTACTGATTCTGATTGAGGAGACAACGAAATATTGCTTCAGTCTTTCTCTCTCTGGCTGAGATACGTTTCACTACGATGGCTCTGATCAAAAAAGAGCAGAGGAAGAACCCTGGAAGAACTCAAGGGCCTGGAAATTTGGGTCAGACACATGACATATTAATATAATGACTGGCAAGAAAAGAAGTGTGAGAAGAGAGGAAAGGGGAAAATAAATGAAGAAGAGGACTGAAAGGGAGCCAAGATGTTCGCAGGCAGAGATAATTTGTGCCTCGACATGACCCAGCGTGCAGAAAAAAAAAGAACTTCTTTGCAACTAGTTTCAGAAAATAAAAAGAACATAATCACTTTAAAGTGATTTTGGTCGAATGAATGCACGATCCTTCAGCTGTATTCAGATCTTGATAAATACCCACTGTCTAGGCTGTTATTAAACACCAGAGAGACTGGTTGGTCCCTGTGCCAGCCAAAACTAATTAAAGCCAGGCAGATGTGTCTGGACAGTGGTGTACCACACACTCACAATGTTACGCACGTGCTTACTTGTGTGCATGTTTACACACACACACACACACACACACACACACAATCGCTAAATGGGCTGTTAACCATGTCCGCTGTGTAATCAGTGCCAGCTGATGAGCCGTCACCAGGCTAACTAGACCAGGTGAACAAAAAAAAACAACAGCATCTCAGCTTCAGTTTCTAACTTCGGAGTGTTTGGCTTCGGAAACTTTTTGTCAGCCAGCGGCCAGAGAGAGAAAAACGCCTTTCCCCCTGGTGCCTTATTATCCTCACCAACACCAGGCAACACGTTTCCTTTCTGTATTCCCCACCTTCACTACTGCAGGTGATGATGAGAGTTAGAGCTAACAGCAACCAATTAATCTTTCATGGTGCACGTGTTCTTGCTTTTGTTAGGTCTGCTTCGTGAGTTGTATGAGATTGCAGCTGTACAATAGAGGGGCTGGTGACGCTTTCATCCTCCTCCTCTTCCTCCTCTCCACTTTTCATTCTCATACTTTGTGAGCAAACAGCTGGGCTTTTTTTTTTTTTTTTGCAAAAGCTATCATTACAGCAGCCTACAGGCATGAGAGCTGCACTCCATATTGCTGATGGAAGCCCGGCTAGCCGAGTCAGAGCTAGAGATGAGATTGCATTGGGAATGTGTGTTGGGGTGGGGGGAGTGTGTGTGTGATGGGGTGGGCTGGAGCTATTAGATGATAAACACACAGAGTCACACACTCGTGCACACATGCACGTACAGAAGCGCATGACATGAAACAATGTGAGCACCTGTGTTTTATCTTCATTTAGGCTGTCGGCCGCATCCCTGCGTAATCAAACCTATCTTAGGTCACATACACACACCAATGGCTCTCTCACAGTCGCTCAAAGACACACATACACACAGTAGTGACTAATCACCCATCTGGAGCAGCCATTCCCAAGTCTGTTTGACAAAGTGCCCATGCCCACAAATATAGGCTAATGCCCTTCTCAACAAAAGGCTTAGGCTGCATTACAACCGAACAGACAGGTTCGGGGAGGGGGAGGGGTGGCTTATGACCTGGCTCAGACAAGCATGGACAGGGGAGGAAGCAAGTGACATCACAGATAAGGGTGATGCACTTAGGCTAGCTGCTAGTGGCTACATGGAACTGACAAGTCCGTACGTGCACTTGATTTCAATAGCAGCTCCCGGAGTCAAGGGCAGAGAGAGGGCACAGTCAAAACAGTAGGAAAAAGCCATTTCAATGTGACTAGGCTAGTTTGTGAAGTGAAAAATCCGGTGTGGCTTACCCACGGGGCTTTGCTGAAACCCCTGTCGCTGCTAAATATTAGCGTGTTAGCAGTGGCATGTGCTAGCCATCCACCTCTCGGAGCAGTGCATGGGTTAGGGCTTATCCTCCAAATGCCTCCACCACTGTGGAAAGCCGTTTCCCCAGCAGAAGCGGGCTGCTGGCTGGCATGATCCAGGTAAGTCTCCAAGTTGTGTGAGGGGCCTGATGCATCCAAAGCCAGGTTCAGAATGTGGGATAAGGTTGGATCAGGGCCAGGAGCCATTAGCAAGTAGTGTGTCTGACACAACGGGCAGAACACGACATTTTCAAAAGGCGTAGAAGGACTTGAACAGAGCTGTGGTGAGG
The DNA here is from genome assembly GCA_900302755.1 of Chromis chromis. NCBI lineage: Eukaryota > Metazoa > Chordata > Actinopteri > Pomacentridae > Chromis > Chromis chromis. The sequence continues at coordinate 2,413 of OMNN01083445.1, read as the reverse complement.
AGTGCTAGGCAGCTGTTTCATTCAGGCCTTCTGATAACAACCCCCCCGTCCAGATTGGCTACTGCAAACGGGGCACGGGACCGTCAGGCAGCACGAATACAAATCACTTCTTTGATAGTCTACACTGAGCTAAGCAAAAACTAGTGAACTGGCATTCTCTCATTCATTTCTTAGCTGATCAAGCCTCTTGTGGCTCAATGTGCGCTGCTAGAAAGAATTTTAATGTACTTGCATGCATTTAGATTAATGTGCATCCTTACAAAAGAGAACATGACAGCATGGTTAATAAGCAGAAAACACTTTAGCTATCAGGAAGAGCCAGCAGTTTGAACAGACAAAGATCTAGCTAATGGCCCTAGCCATATCATTTACTATACTGCCCCAAGCCAAATGCAGGATCACACATTGGCTCCACAGACAGGAAAGAATGGACAGTTTCATTACTCAAAAGATAACATCCAAAGAATACTTTCTTCAGGATGAGTTTTTGCCTTCATCCCCCCATTGTGAATAAGCACACAATTAGCACATCAATTATGAGTGTGAGAAATGGAAAAAGTCAGGTTATTCGATTCTCTTTTGCTGCTTAGTGCTTGGATATAACTACCAAAACAAAGCTTCTGAGCAGTGTTACTAACAGATGGAGGGACAGGCACTTAACCCCAAAAGCACAGGCCTTTCATTCTGTTTTGGGTTTTGCAAAAATTGTTGGCAATGCTACTCTCATTTCAATTATAAATCAGTGGAACAAACAAGTGATTTAAAAAAAACACTGGTGAGAAACCATCTGGCTTTTGAGTGTTGCTTGATCTTAACAATCCGTCACAGATTCAAGTAGACTGTGCTCTGCTGGCCCACCTATCACACACTGACCATTGCAATCCCCAAAAACAACAAGCCTTTACATCTGTGACTGTGGCTCAGTCCCATTAAAAACCCATCACACCCACTACAGCCACGCTACGCTTACTGCGCACAAAACCCATTGCTATAATTGGTTCCACTGCACCCTTTACCCACTCTGGATGGGCCAAGCGGCAAATGCAAACTACTCTGCACTAACTGAAAAGAACCATACCCTAGTCATGTCTCAGACACAATCAAGCATGACAAATTATTTCCAAACACGGGGAAGAAGTGAAAACATAAGGATTGTTTCAATCAGACAAGAAAGAAATAAGGGATAAAACAGAAAAGAGAAGAGATGAAGTGAAACCAAACATTGTTCACTGCCTGCTATGGGAGGCTATGGGTGATGACAGTGTGACTGCGGGCTGATGGCATGCCTCCAGATGAGAACACACACTCCATCACACCACACAAACAGACAGAGAGGTGCGGTTGTAAAGCAGATCTGTTGTTTCACAGAGAGGGCCACAACCATATTATTATCCCAGCCAGGCAAAAAGAGGAACCCGGGAGCCTGGTATTCACCGATTCACGGGACAGTCCAGAGTGTGTTTGTGTGAGGATGTTTGACAATGAGAGGAAGATAAACAGAAAGCAAGGAAAAAGAGTTGGACTGTGAACGTGTACGGTAGCGTGACTGAATAAAGTATGTGTGCGTGGAGGTGATTGTGTTCCATCGACACCGAGCTGTAGTTTGAACGAGCATCATGGAGATGTTTGTCATACCAGAGCACGAAGCGTGTCTGGACTGGGATGAGACTGAGAGAAAATGCTAGCGGGCCCCTAAGGCTCTCTGAATAAAAACACACAGCCTTCTCCCCTAGACAGATCACACTCAGGACAGACTCACTGATCCTCACAAACTCATGCTTTCAGAAAAGGGGGAGCTTAAAACCACCCATTAGTGTATTTAAAAAAAACACAAATGAGAGCAGAGGGCAGGACTGGAAGTTATTTATGAAAAAAAAATGTGATTTATACACAAAAAGTAACTAATTATTGCCAGCAAGAGACAATAGAAACTCACAATCAGTCATAATTGTTTCTTGGTGTGACATGACTCCAAATAAAGGAAAACTATAATTGATATTCTGAACTGACTTTTGTTAATTAAAGCACTGATTAGTCTGCTAAACAGACATCGACAACCAGAGGCACTGCACTGCCCTTTAGAAAAGGCACTCGCACAGCGTTAAACTGAATTCCTTTGAGGCCTTCATTTTTGGCAGCACACTGTTGTCCAGGGATCAGGACGTCCATTGATATGTAAACAAACACGAAAATGGAAGGGGAGGTTTTCATACGAGACAATCCCCAAACCGAGCACTTTTATTTGCTTTCCCCAATAAATGTCAAGCTTTATTAATTGATTGAGCCTGAGCGGGACAGAGACTGGGAAGGGAGAGGCAGTGGAAGCTATACCACAGAGTGTGCATTGTGATTTGATTCCTCTGCTCTCGGGGGAAATTGATGCAAAACTTTACAAATTACATCGAGACATCGT
>OMNN01083444.1:0-13779 GCA_900302755.1 Chromis chromis | reverse complement strand
GGTGTGGGGTTACTTTGTCAAGCTGACCTCTTATAGCAGCTGAGCGGCTGAGTTTTGCATACATAATTAACTACAGCTAAATGTCATCTCTCACTTCAATAACTAACGCAGTGGGTGATGCTGCTCTCCCTTTTTGACTTCTAATCCAGAGTGAACCGCCGGCACAACGACTATGTGAAAATGAAGTGCAGCTTTTAAACTCCACATGAGTAAATGAAGGGCTGCTAACACCGCAGAGAGCGTGTATGCACAGTTCAGCACCATTTAAAACAATCGTAACCTGTAAAATAATGCTTCAAATGAGCAGATTCTGACATTTGCAGCTGGTAAAATACAGACGCAACAACAACAGCAGCAAAATCCGATACTTCGCTTGGAGCTTGCTATTTTATGGTGTAGATGCCAAGACTGTTTCTGGTAAAGTACAGTATGTAACTAAGGTGGAGCAACCGCATTCCCAGCACTGAGCTACCATGTAGTTAGTAAAGCATGCGAGGGGCTTTACTGTAGGTGGCTCCGCTGTACTGGGAAGACATCAGTAAATTGAAACACACTTGGCTTTATCTAAACAGAAAAATTGGGGGGAATCTGGTGGACAAACCAAAAAAATCCGTGAGTAGCAAAAGTTTCCTCCTGAACTAGATCTGAATGTCACTGATGAACATTCCTGGCCGACGATATGTAGGTGTCTCTGTGTGTGTCTGTGCATCTGCGTGCGAGTGCTGCCTGCTGTCGGCTGTACCCCGCCGTAGATGATGATGTAGATGTTGTTTTCTGGAAGCGTCGGAAACTGAACACCAAATTAAAGCCGCGATGTTTGATTAAGTGTGCCAGGTGATCTCAGGAGAGGCGTGCAGACACAACCTCAACCCCCTCATTCATTTGTAAACCTCCAAATGCAGGCTTGAAATACAGGAAGTAGGAGTGTACGCTGTAAATTTCCCCCTTGATTGGGAATACAAATGATCAAATGTATGAGGGCTAGGAATGTATGGGTACACGGTGTCAGCAAAGTAGCGAGAGGCAGAGAGGAGGAGAATAGAAGGAATTAGGCTGTGATGTGAGAGAGAGCATCTGAAAATAAAGATGTAAGCTGCATTGTAGCACCTCACCTTGAATATGTGGCACAGAAAGAATAATACATGAAAAAAAATTCTTCTGTCATTGGTTTGAGATCAATTGCCAGGATCAAATAAAAGACTGATTCAGTCATACACTGTTTGTTTTCAGAATTAACAGAAGCCTAATTTGCTATTCTTGGATACTTTTAATGACTAGCGAGGTAAACAGCTCCACCAACCAAAAGCCAATTATAACTTTATCAGCACAATCGCTGTGTGGAAGAAGAACTGTGGCTCTCAGAAAAGGAAACAAAAATACCTTGATCTTTCAGGGAAGAACTACCGTTTTCTTTATTTTATTTTTTTAATCGAGTATTCCTTTTCAGTGTGCTTGTCAACACATTGATTTTACTGACACGAGCATAGTCTCTCGGAGATTAACATTAATGTATAAAACTATTGAAACTTTCACTTTAACTCGAGCAATCCTAAAATATGCGAAATCTTGCTAAGGCACAATATGCAAAATTTAAAAAAAGGTTCTGGTTGTCTAACAATATCACAGTGTTGATTTAAAATAACAGCCAAAACAAAATGTAAAAGAAACTAACTCAAATAAAGCAACAAAAAAGTTTCTTGATCTGCACTGTTGTTTATACAAAGATACCAAAATATACTGAATAAAAACAGATATATTTAAACTGACATTTAATAAATAATATGTATGGTACAAAAAATTACAAGGTAAGATAAATCTAAAATAAATAAATTAAAAAGATTGATGGTATTAATTTATTTTCGATGCCAAAGCATGCCCAGTGTATTTAAAAAGACAAATCCCGAACAAAACACAATTAATGTTGGACCTTTGATTCATGTGACATTTCCAATTTAAAAAAATGTCAGAAGTGACTCTGAAAAGATTGTGGCATCCTTTTTTGACCCGTTACTAATTACTCTGTTATACAGATCTTTCCTTCTTTTGCTAAACGGAACCGCTACTGGCATGGTAGCATTTGTAATTGTCAATAAATCTAAAATATTATGTGTGAAATTGCAGGGAGAGACCGTTAAGGGGCGGGCACTAGTGCAGTTGGAGTAGGGGTCCTGTCTGGAAGAGGGCGGCTAATTCAGGACAACTGTGAACTCTGAACCTGCTAAAAGCACGGCCACTGGTCAGCCGAGCCACGTAATAGAGTCCACATGTGCTCACAGTCTGCGATGCCATAATTAGATGGATCTCTAAAGGTTTGCTTAAATCAACATCAGAGTGCTTTGTTTTCCCTCTTAGTTAGACTTGAAATACGCACAAAAATTGCCTGTGGCCTTTACCTTTTAATCCACTTCATGCCTTATATATTCACACAAAGTGATGCTTGGCTTTTAAAGTGAGAATAATCATTACTTCATGGGTCTCAGGGCTTCGGTTTCACACTGAATAAAGCTTGAGTGTTAAGTATCCAGTGTTACAGCGAGAATTAGAGAGAAATGAAGAGCGTTTTTAATATCTCAGAAACAATGTGCGGCAGCTCAGCCCAGGCAGAGAATTGCTCAGCATTAATCATGATTTCAGACCTCAGTTCGACAAACGGCACAATGCCTCAAACATCTTCTTGTGTGTAAACACAAACATCAAATGCCATGTGGCATGTCCTCATCACTAACAAGCAAACTAACAAGAGACCTGGAATTCCACTCAATTAGTACCTGCTTGCTTTGTTATTAATCTGCTAGCCTCTGTGAAAAGATAAGAGGAGACAGGAGGAAAAAAAAATAGGAATAGGAATAAAAACAACAACAACAATTTGTTACAATAAATATATTAATGCCAGTGAAGTTTCCGTTTCAGGTGGTGTAATTTGACATGATATGCGGGCTATGTTCTGTCATTAGTCAGGAAAAATGGTGAGTAGGGGATCAAAGCAAAAAGGCTCTGAGCCTGCCACTTAATTTATCACACAGCAAAGACAAAGGCTTTTCTCTCTGCTTCTGTCGCTTTTCAAAAGCCCTGACTCTTTTTTATGACAAACTCAGTTTGCAATTTAATTTAGGGCTTCAGTCCCTAGGTGCAGAAAAGCAAGCAGGCAGGAAGTGAGAAGAAGGTACTGTAGCCAGACAGGCACACAGGCAAAGCATGAGAAGCAAACAGCGGGTGCAAGAAACGTCCAGGCTGGTGGGAAGTGCTGCGAGAGAGAGACAAGAAGGCAGACAGGTGCCATGAAACTCGAGCAGTCAGGCAAGCAATGAGGCAGGCAGGCAGGCAAACAGGCTAGAAAGTTGGCAGGAAATGGTATAAACTGTAGAAAGGATCGTACTATCGCACATAGTAAAGAGGCATTCATATACGCTTGCAGTCATCGCAGGCTGATCAGCGCTAAATCAGGAGAACCAGAGAAGTGTGGGAGTGTGAGCAGGTCGGCAGTCTGCTGGGCAGTGGATTGAATTATGTACTGCCGGTGGGGCAGGAGTCCGGTAGGCGGTGGAACCTGAGTATATAGTGTTAGCAGCGTGGGTAATAGTGCGTCCACAGCCTCAGCGGGGCCTCGGTGCCTCACAGAGGAGCTTTAATACACACACCGTGAAGAATAGCTAAACAAACAGATTCCTGCTTCGACAAAGACAGGGAAGACAACCGTGTGTGTTGTTCTCTATGTTTGTGGGGGTGTGTGTGCGAATGTGTGTAAATGTGTGAGTGACCCTGACGCCATGGTGATGCTTCCTGTAGCACTGACCGGCGTCAGTGCTCCATTAATTAAAGAGACGATGTGCTGGCAGGTGGCTTCACTGCCCACACTGGTAATTGGCCCCTTTCTTCCCACTCTCTCCCCCTACAAAATCACCCATCTCTGCCTTTTCTTTTCTTTCCTCTGCCTTGTTCCCTCCTCCTATCTCTCATCTCAGAAACGTGCCAGTGGGCAGGCAGAAATGCAAGACTTTGTGAAATAATGATTAGAATGGATGGAGATGAAGGGAAGGGAGTTTCACATTTTCCCACAAGCCTCTGATGGTCGGGGAATGCTGTTTGCCTTCAAGCGTCATACGACGCGACGGGAGTTTACTTTAGACAGCCACAATCTGAGGAGCCAGTACTGCAGTCATTAATGATGTGGGGAGGGGACAGAGCTATACTTTGACAAGTTTCTGGATGTGTATGTGTTTTTATTTTTATATGTGTGTATGCGTACGTGTGTTATGTTAGTGTGAGATTACGTTGGAGGACAAGACAATGTGTGTTTATCCAATGTGAAAAAGGAAAAATTAACCTTGTGTGCGTTATGTGTAATGAGGGGGGAAAAAAGGCTTAGTAGCTCTGAAAAGTCTGTGTATGTGTCTCACCACGTCACTGGGCAGGTTGTGCAGGTCATCAAAGGGACTCTCCAGGGTGTTTGTGTCCACATTCAGAATGACCACATCCTCCAGCGATCGACTGCGTACTCTCTAAAAGAGGAAATGTAAAGTGTTATCAAAAGCTGCACACACAGAAATTCAAAACAATTCTGATCTAAAAAAAATCTGAATATATTCTGAAAATACTGGAGAACTATAAATATGTCCAACGTAGGTAGAAGCTGTTATAATAAAAATAACTATCTAAAAACTTATTTTTTTATTATCAATTTATTCTTAATTAAATGTGAACAAGCTCAATTTTATATAATTGTTTTAACACCACAAAGCAATTAATTATTTTACTATTTTAAAATCATTACCACACTGGTATATTTTTGTGTATTTGATTTAATTTTAAATATAATGAAGACCAAAGAAATATCACTTGCTGAATTATTAAATCATGAAATCCAGTTTTATATCCATAGCTTGGCCCAGGTGTGTTTCCCTGGAGACAAAGTCATTTCTTTCCTGAAGCTTCAGGAACGAGAAAATACAGCAGCCACATTTAAAGCCATACTGTTATCACACTCCTTTACGATTAAGGATGAAAAATGGCGTGTAGAAAAAAAAAATTAGAACATCTTTACTGTAACACACACAGACACACGCTCGCAAAATGAAGAATGGCACTGAGAGGAAACATTTGGACTGCGCAAACATTTTCCACAGCACCAAAACCTCATGCATCAACAACAACACAGTGATGCTGTGCTGTGCTGTGTGCATCCTGATGGCGACAAATTCAACAATTATTTCAGTGTGGTGCAGGATGCAGGCAGGTGTGGGGGGGGGGAGGCAGCATAGTGTGTGAATTTCTAGTTTGTCACTTTTGTGACAGCCTGTGCAGTGGAGGCTCACATGCTGATCTGGACTAATTATGTAGTGGCGGAAAGAAGGTCTGTCACGGATGCAGAGTGTGATAAATACTGCCACTGCCGCAACTGTCAGACAAATATCACACGCACACACGCACACAAACACACATGTGCATTACAACATATGCATTTGCACAATTACCCACACACTCACACACACATAAACACTTACATACTAACACTTACACACAAGTGCAAATGTGTGCGTTCCTGTGACATGCATTCACACACAACAGCAGTGTTGGTGATGGGTTGCCCCCCAACCAACACAAGGTTTAACAAGGAAGTAGAAAAGCTCTTTGTCTGCAGATGCTTTTCCTGGCTTTCTCTCTGTCTTTTGTACTTCTGGTTAAGTATGCACACAAGCAATAGACAGAGTTAAAGAGGAAAAAAAATTAGATTCACTTTGTGTCTGTCGTCTGTGTAAAAAATGACGGAAATTCTTTTTTATTAATTAAGAGCACAATTCACCAAAGCAAGTGCAGCATTAGCTGACCACATATACAGACAATGAATATGAATATACAGCATAACACAGCATCCTCCCTCAATGTAAAGTATGTGAACTAAATGTTTTTACATTACATAAAAATCTAATATATAATATATGTCTGATGCAAATTAGGAAACATCATTTTTTAATTATACACATTTATGATGTACATTTATATGCATATATGTACAAACAGATTTACTAACATACCTCTAGCAGACTAAGATGAACTCCCACAAAGTATGGCATGGGGGCACTGTGGATGGAGAGAATAAAACAAAGCTGTGAGTAATGTCAATATCACATAGTTACATGCAGTAAATAAATGTTTATGAAGGCGTATTCTTTAAAAAAAACAAAAAAAAAAAACTGTTTTGTCGATCTACAGAAATGTTTTTCATCACTATCTTGATATTCTAATCTTTCACATTATTTAGCAAATGCAAGCAACAAAATACACAGATTCTTGAATGTGAGGATGTGTGCCTTTTGTCTGTATTATACAATTGCAAACTGAAGTTGTTTAAGGTTTATAATTGTTAGACCTCCAAAAATAAATAGAAATTTCACAGAACAATTATTTGGAAAAAGTAAAATTAAAAAATAAATGTCGCTAAACCTAAAAATGACAAAAAGCTTATACTAATATAAATTATACAGCTGAAAATTACACATATAGTAATGCAACAGATGTGCACTGGATTTACAGAAAAGAATCAAAAGTGTGTAATTTATTTCAGCTGTGGATGTCATAACATGAGTAGAACATCCATGTGTTGTAATGTAATTCAAAATGATTTTCTTAAGAACTCCCATGTGAAACATTAGCTTACCTGATGTGTGTACCAGGGCAAGCAAACTGAGCTGAAGCGACTGGACTCATTTTTAAAACCAGGTACAAATGTGAACAAATGCGTTCTTCTTTTTTTCCTCTAAGGAGTAGACTTGCTGTCACTGATCTTTGGCTTAAAAAGAGCTTAAATAAAACGTCATTATAATTTTGTCTACCAGAAAGACCGATGAGTATTACAGCACCATTACCTAGAATATGGATTTAATAATAATTGAATATATAATATTAACCACAATAAAGGCTTTAGTGATACATTCTTTTCTCTACCAAGATGTATAATCTGTGATTCTCCTTGTAGATTAGTAAAGTACTAAAATGCTTGGAACACTTTCTAGAAAGCTTAAGAGCTGAAGTGTCAAGACTTTTCTTTTTACTCTGAAAAATAGGCTTTGCAGGGTTATTATCATGTCATTCTCATTTTATGTGATATTTATCTTCATTTCAAAAGTCAGTGGCAAGGAAAGATTGAATCATACAGCATTTCCCATCCAGCAAGATGAATAAAATCAACAAAAACAGTCAAATAATAGAAACCATTTTTATGATGAGGTTTACAGAGGCAGTAATAATCGCATAGTTTTGGGTCAGTGTATTCCTGACCAGAATGATTCAGAAGCCACAGGCTTGTAATCAACTTAAAGCAACAGAAAAACAAACAGCAGGCCTGTAGCTCTGCACTGTAGCTGCTGTACTCTCTATTTTATGAATGTACAGCACTGAATTTCATCATCATTTACACAAATACGTACATATACAGCACACACCAGCATCCTCGAAACTCAGATGTGCTGCACACACGCACACTTACAGTGCATCTAATATAATTTAGTTATCTAATCGGTGCATGGACACCCCTGTGATTAAATAAGATAATGATGAGTCTTCGCAGAGTGTTGAAAATCACATTTCGCTGTCAGTGATGAATAGCTTCTTAAAGCTGATGTGTCCCTCATGGTGAAGCACTGTACCGTAGGAGCTATCCACACTGATTCAACAAAAAGAACTACTCCTTTTACATAAGCTGACTTCCCCACTGTGTGTTTTTTCTTTAAATGTACAGATCTAAAGTTGACCTGAACGCATGTAGATTTGTAGATGAGCTGCTACTTCTGCTCTCCATTCAGTTTCAATCAAGTCCATTCAGATTTGTTGGATTTGTGTTGGATGGCTGGTAATGAACCCCTGAGAGAGCTAAGATGATGAGAGCGTGGTGCTAGTACTGGCATGAAATATGGAGCAAGGTGATCCGGGCTGTTCATTACGTAGAGGAGCCACACAAGAGAAGGCACACCACAAGAGGACTCGCAAGAACATGAAGAACGGGTGGGAGAATGTGTGAACATGTGTGGCTGCACTTTTTACACAAAGGTTTTAGTGGCACAGCTTGGTGCATAACCGGCACACATGGCATGGTGTGTGTTTACATGTCTACATGTCAGGCTTGTATGTGTGTGTTCGAAAGGTGGCTGGAAAATGAGAGAAAGTGACAGCTGAGAGAATGGGAGGGGGGGGTATAAGCGTTCATTATGATGATATTGATGGTGCTCCTGTGTGTGTGTGTGTGTGTGTGTGTGTGTGCTTCAGAGGTGGTCAGCCTTACCAGCAGTAGTCCAGAAGATGCGGGGGCAGCACGGGGATGAAGATGTGCTGCCAGTACATCGGAAAGAGCAAAGCAGCTGCACCGTGGACACATGCAGTTAACTACACAGGCGGAGAGAGAGATGAGAGGACAAACTCAACACAACTTTCCACAACAACACAAAAACTAAGAAAACTGAAGGCAAAACGCCCCTCTATACTCAAAGTTTGTTTGATTTCACTCAAGAAGTGTCCCTGAGATGTAACTGCAACAAGTTGAAAAATAATAATACATTTGAGCTAAAAACACGGCTACTTCCTTCTGTTCTTGTTTCTAATGTCTTATTTAACTATGTTTCTATGCTGCCAAAGATTATAGAGAGCCAGTGTTGTTTCCTTCTCAACAATATCCTGTTTAATAAAAAGAAGTCTTAACAAGCTTTCTGCTATGGTGATGCTTTCTGTTGATGTGTCGAAGCCCTATTTGTTTGATTTCATCGAGTTATCATGGCCAAACATGCAATTAGCCTTCTTCCTTGCTTACAAACAAAAGCTACAGAAAGAACATTTTACACTAACATGTCTGGTGCTGCGGTTGTGATGAACATATGACCTGCGAGCTATTGTTGGAGGAAGAGAAGAACAAGCTGAAAGCTGAAAATCAAGCAGCTGACAGAAGCTTGTCTTCAACCTCGTGACAGAGAAACAACAGAGGAGAAAAAAATTGATGTGAAAACTATTGAAAAGATTGACCTAAAGAAAGGTAACACTTGCTTTACACACAGAGAGCATGTATGCAGTGTTGTCCTCTCTATTGATTTATTTGTCGTGGGTCACTACAGCAAAATTATTGCCACTATTGCATGTGATGTTACAAAATTTAATCAGAACATGATCTCAAGTACTGACTCTGACTTGTTTTGAACATGGAAATGTGAGGAAATACAAACTCAGAGTTCATAATTAACTGCTTTTTAAATCAATGTCAGTAAGTAGGGATTGTGCTGTGACCTGCACAAAAGCAACAAAAGAAGGCCAAAACAGTACTGACAGTCACCATAAAAATCAAAATTACCCCAACCACTGTGACTGAGGAATTAAAGGGAAAATATGGAATAATTAACCTCTTTTTTAACAAATAATGAGAAGCAATCACGTGAAGATGACATTGCTTTTCAAAGACGCTTTTTACATTGTCAAGCCAATATTACACACAGAATTAAAGTCATTGTCTTTCATTGTCTTAAAGCAAGCATCCCCCTCTTGACATCCCATCTCATGAAAACCCAGCTATAGTAATGACCTGCCGCGTGCACGCACACACACACACACCCACACACACACAGACACAGACACACACAGGCACAGCAGGAGAAAGAGGCGTTAGCTCATCCCCCAGATTAAAATAACATGATTAAATATGGAAAGAGAACAGAGGTCTGAGGGGCTCCTGCGGGACTTCATTAGGGCAAATTGCCAAAGAATGAAACATGAGTTAGCCAAGAGAGACTGCGGGCTAGGCCAATACCGCCGGGACCCCGGAGCAGCAGCCGCTGTTATACTGCTGCAGCTTCACAGTCAATGTGTGAAGCGGACACACACTATCACACACATGCACAACTACCAGGAGACCCCCTGCTCACTGACACACACAGTGTCACAATTGACCGGCCAAAAGCGGGTGAGCTTGGCGGCTGAAAACCACCGCTGAAAGAAAAAGAGGGGCCCCACCCCTCTGAATCCACCCAAAGATCAAGCCTGGACATCTGAAAAAGCTCACAACAAAAAGTGTGTGTGTTTGTTTGTGTTCATGTGCCTCCCTCCTTGCATGTTTGTTTTAACTGCGTTCATTTTTCATATCGGCCAGTAAAAAAAAAAAAAGAAATGATCTTTTTTTATTGTCTCGGTGCAATCTTTCATACACCCAGTCCCACAATAGTTAGGACTTAATCAACATTTAATTGGTGTCTTGCTCTGTGTATCTGCATATGCATATTTCTGCTGCCTGCTGTCTTCAAATAAAACACAACAATGCCACGCTCCTGTCAGGATTAATTCCCTGGCAAACAGTTTGTTTTTTTGTTAATTCTGAAAATAAATCAATGCTATGAATATTAATGTGTGAAAGTGAAGCACTTGGTGGAAAAGCGACTATCAAAACCATCACACCCTTCTCCCCTTTTCCAAAGCGATGATGGTAAGGGGCCATTAAATTGTGATGAAGAGAGGTCACCGATCTGACTGCGCTTAAACATACACACATATGTAGACGTGTCACGCGTGTGCGCGCACACACACACACACACACACACACTAAGTGGAGAGCCAACAGGCTAGTGTATTCCTCCTCTGGGAGTGCGAGACAAGCCCCAGCCATTCGCTGGTACCAGGAGGTAATGGCACAGAACACCTCGCTAACCAACTCCAATTATCTCCACCAGGCCTCAAGGTGAGCCCCCCAACTGGCATGATTTACTCTCAGTTTGAAAGTGAAAACAGGAGTCTCTCTGCTTCTCTTCTTCTCGGGCTGGGTGGCTGGCTTGGGGGAGTTGGCTGAGAAGGGAGTCTGAAACTAAGATAATGATTTAGAAAGCAAATCTAGATTTCAGTTTTCTTTTATTTGCTATCTCCAAAGCGATGGAGGTGGCAGTGTGCCTTAGATAAGGTAACTTGGAGGGAACTCCAGAGGAATAGTTCACATATTTCCTTCTCTGCAAATCCCTGTGTCCTTGTCCAGGTTTTAGAACAAATGAGGCAAAAAGTAAAAGGAAGATAAATTGGGAAAAAAAAGAAATCATACCCCTCTTTTTTCTTCATTTAGAGGGGGGGCTTCACATGAGAGTGGGTCATGAGAGGCTAAGGCTGATAAAATATTTGCCAGGCTGATAAATAATAGATGAGTGGAGCCAAATGGCTTACACGCTCCACAAAAGACCTGGGTGCTTAATATTCCATTCAATGGAGAATCACAGATACAGTCCCCAAGAACAAATACAGGATTAGGTGCTGGGTCCAGTCCTCAGGGACCAGGGCTCTGCCCGGTAATGAGGGGCTGCCTGCCTCTTACACTGTGTGTGTGTGCATATGTGCGCGTGGGTGTGTGTGTGTGTTGCCCCTTCCTCTGAGAGAAGCTAACCGATTATACAGCGACAGCCTGCTTCAAAAAGCAGTCAAGGTCTTTGGTTCTGCCCTGAGAGCTTTTTAGTGTGCTGTAGCTGAGACAGAAAGTGTCCACACTAACACTGGTTTTCCCAGATCCATTCAATGAGACTAAAGGAAGGACAGACAGAAAAGAGAGGGACAAAGAGACATGAGAAGAGATGGAAGGGAGGAGGTGAAGGTTGGAGAAGAAAGTAGAATGAAGTGTAGAGATAAATTTTGCAATACATCTTTGAAGTGGGTGGCACCAAACCTCAGCTAAGAGTCACACACCAGTTTGGTCAATAATGTGGTCTGAGTGTGAGTCACTTGCTATGTCCTTTTTCATACTAAATGGTAATAGTGTAGGCCAAGTACAACAAACTAAATATGTTAGAATAGTGCTATTTACAGTAGTATGAAAAACCTAATGTATATATTAGCAGGATACAATGTGTGCTACTGAAATCACTACCAATCAAACTTCACTGACAGAAATGTTCTTCACTTTGTCTTCACAAAGTTGTTTTACCACCATCTACAAGTGCTTTTTAAGATTTTCCAGCTGTGAGTAGCTCCCGCCCTTTCCTTGGTGCTGGACAGTAATGAGAAAAAGTGTTTTTTGTGTATGCACATTTGTTCGGTACAGTTAACTGTGGCACTTTTGCAGTGCAAAAACATTACACACTTAAACCTTGTTTAGAATTAGTAAAGATGTAACATAGATGAGTTTTTTTTTCTACAGCAAAGTAACTGAGGCGGAGAATGGTGAATTAACAAAAATGTAAATACATGTACATAGCTTCCTAAACTCTTCTGTCGGCTCACAACCCAAAAAGCTCCATTTTCATAAATCTTCATACTCAGATGAACTCGTCCGTCTGCATCCCTAAACAGCAACATAAACTTCAACTGTGATGTTTCCTTAAAGACATCAACCCATCAAGTCTGAGCTCTGCAGAGTCGGTCAGTAAACTCAGTGTTTGCAGCCACATCATGACTCTTCACCTGAGTAACTAGACATGTTAAAGTTAACATGAGAAACGTCTACTACACCACATTCACATAGCATTTTACATATAAAGGGACTGTATGATGGTGAATGAGCCCTTCTACCAGATTTATAAGATAAACAGTATTACATTGTGTTCTTGCATGAAGAAACCTACTGCACATGTTAAACTGTAGTGAGTGTAGAATGTGCAAAAAAAATTGCTGCTGCTGCAGGCAATGTAATTCAATTTGACAGGAGGAATGGTATCAACAGAGTCGCTCTTGACCTCCTCACACCAGCCTTAAACACTCATTTTCCCTTCACTAGCCTTTCTTTCCAACGCTATCCCTATGCACTCTCCAAATTCAATCCTCTCTTCTCCTTTCCCAGACTTATTTTCATCCCAAGTCTTCATTACTTATTCCGCTTTCCTCCTCTCCTCCTGCCGTCCTTCTGTCCGTTGCCACCTCTCCCTCATTTCTCCTGTTATTTTGTTGCCGTGCTACCCTATCCGTCTCCCCTCCCGTGCACCGAGTAAGTCGCCAATTACCCACGCTCCGCTTTTCCCTGTGTTGACAAACACTGGTGTCAGGCCCACTACAATGCGAGTGTGCCACAAACAGGTAGGTAGCACATGAGGAAAGAGAGAGCGAGGGCAAAACACGGGACAACGCAGGTAACAGCTAATGCCAGGCCTCCCACTCATGCACACACAGCCGCTGACTCTCTCACAGGAAGACATAAGGCATAAGGCACAAACACCTGTGAGTGCAGACGACACACACAAACAGATGCATGTAAAAAAGACACAAACACCCACTGCATGCCCATGTGCAGCAACACAACACACACCTCAAGACACATGGCATGGGGCAGAGATAAGTCTATTGAGGACAAGCAGGGGAAGGTGGTGAAGGAGCGGGGGGGTGGAGGAGGTGGGGGAGGAGAGGAGAGGAGGATGTCCTGATGTTCTGCAGTTGCCCAACAACAGAGAGACACATTAAGACTCCCAGGAAGAGGGAGGCAAAGTCAGAAAGAAAAGAGAGGTGTAGCCAGAGAGAATGAGAGACAGATGGACAGAAAATAATATGTCAGAGAGAAAGAATAACTAAGATAGAGAGAGAAGAGAGACGCAGAGAGGAGTCGGGCAACGGGAGGAGAGGAACAACAGAGGAAAAGGCTGGAAACAGAGAGACAGCTGGCACTCTAGGGCACGGTGGATGGATAGCTCCTTGTTAGCATAGGCCTGACAGCCTGATGAGAGGGCTGCTGTCAGCCAGTGCTGGGGCCGGGCTGTGTGAGTTTGGGCGATAGGCAGGGCAGAGGCTGGGCTCGAGAGCTGGGGGGCCTCGGCAGATGAAAGACACAGGGGGTGGTGGGGGCGATGGTGGTGG
>OMNN01083442.1:9211-33474 GCA_900302755.1 Chromis chromis | reverse complement strand
CGGGAGCATTGGCAGTCATCATCTACACCGTAATCGATTATTTGTCTATATATATTAGAAAAAAAAATCAAAAACAAGTTACCAGATTTTAGACAAAAAAAGTCCCATTTAAGATGCTATACCCACATTTTTTTTTTGTATTTTTGTTTATAATGATAATCTAACCTTTAATGATCCCCTTGGGTTCCTTCCTTCTCTGTATTTGACCCATCCTATTCAAAGTTAACCTTAACTATACATACTAGGAGCAGTGGGCTGCCGTGGTGCAGCGCCCAGGGAGCAGTCAGGGGTTAAGGGCCTTGCTCAAGGGCCCACAGTGGTGGTGACTGGAACAAGCGGTCGCTCTCACTTTCCCACTTCAACCTCTTGCCAGTCAGGGGGCTGGAACCGGCGACCCACTGGTTACAAGTTGGCTTCACAATGACTTACATAATTAAGGCTATACCAAAACTGTCGTTGATAAATGACTAATCATTTCAGGCCTAATTCAGTGCAGAACCAAGCTCAAATGTAGTTCTAAGGTTTTCATGTAGCCATATATCTGAGCATATATATGCAGTAACCCTATTACTGTCAGAGATAAAGATGCAGACAAAGTTCTACCATAATAAACAGAGAGTAATTTAATGCTTTTACATTCGCTGTTTCAGATGGGTCATTTCATACAGCTATCCTACCAGGCAGACCCACGGTAATGACCAATTACAGTTACCTAAATTATTTTAGTTCCCGTACTGTGTCTGATGGTTGACTAAATCTGTCATCATATATCAAACCTTGGGAGTCAAACTTTTATACATAATCATTGGGAAATATTAAACACTAAAATAAATCCTCACTGATGAAAGTTCACCCTGATTAAATATTGAATGAAACTGGGCTGTAGGATTCTTTATTTCACCAGATACCTAATTCTTCACCAAACATTTTACTAGCAATTATGAGATATTCTAATCAAAGTTAAATATGAAGTAGGTTTTTGTTTATAACTGTTCAGAGAAAGAAGTTGTATGATGTATAATTGGTTTGCTATTTCACTGCAAAAATCTCAGCGAAGAAAAAGAGAGCCAAGTCGTGGCACAAGAGGATGTGTCCTTAACAATAGTGGAGTAGACAAAAAATGAGCACCTCCTGTATTGCTTAAGTCGGTAGTGAGTGTGTACAATGAAACACAACGTAACGCTGCTTCTTGCTGTTTGCTTATGTCTTTACAATGCTTTCTGGTTGTTCCCCATGGCAACTCAAAACCAAAGATGATGTCAAGTGCATGGCAGCTACAGCCTTGCCACATCACACAGCGAAATACTAACAATAATCAGATAACATCTCACAGATGACAACAGAGGAAAAAGTCAGACAATTGAATGGCATTCAGTGGCATAGCGACCACTGTTTCTAGATGTTTACGCTATAGTGAAAAGGCTCAAAATGCTTCAAAGGGCCTAAGTATGTAATGGAAAAGAAAATGGTATGTCAGTCCTAAATCTGGGTGATACTAAATTAATCTTTGGTTGGCTTTTTTCTCCTTTTTCCCCCTTATTGGCGACAGCTAATAAAAGCCACAAAAACACAGAAACAAACATGTTGGAACTCACAATGGCAACAGAGCACAAGTCCATCTGAGGGTGGTGATTAAAGCAACATTTGCTTTTCTCTTGACTGAGGGAGTTAAGGTCAACAGGGTAGATAAGAACAACAACAGTGAACGGGGTATTCTACACACTGGGGACCACATTTTGGCCCTGCTGAAGAATATCTGACTCCAAATCACACAGTTGCTAGAATAAGGATAACGGCACAGAAAGACAAGGAAAATAATGCCACAGCAAGTCGATGAATAGCTGCACTGGTAGACAAATGTCTTGCCAGGGTCTGGATTACATTTTGCTAAAGTCTGTGGGGCCAGAGAGTCCATGAATAAACTTATTTTTGTAATCCATACCTACTCCAGAAGGCAACACAGTTACTTGCTGAAGTTGTATCCAAGATAAATATAGTAAACATGTACAGTAAGATCAAAATATAATGAAAACTACAAAGTGTTCAAAGAGAGCATGTCTCTGCCAAAGTTGCACAATGGGCTAAATTTGTTGTTTTAATGACAGAAAATGTTTAGGAATGTTCTGTCTTTATCTGGATCTGGATAAAATAAACATTGTGACAAACAATCAAGGGATAACTGTGCCAGATTTTTAAAAAGTACAACAGTTCAAGAGAGAACAATTGACAAATTGTCAGAAAATTCTATTTTAGTTCAGCTTAGTCCCTTGTTCCATGAGCCATGGCCTTTTCGTGAGTTGATGAGATATACTTCAGAACAAATGGAAAAAAAAGAGAACCTCCTTGGAAGAGATAATGAGACAGACTAAACACCTCATCCTGGTGTAGAGAATTCATTTCCTTGTGGCAGGCACCTAAAATACATGCAGCATAGGTTATTATCATGTTAGGGCAATAAAAAAGCTGGTCCTCAATTAACACCTCATGAAACTGAGAAAACAGGAAAGTTCAGTTTAACTCGACCACAGTTAAGTTCACTGACATGATGCCTTTGCCATGGTGACTGCTTCTCTGTCTCAGCTGGTCATTTAAAGCATATTAAACCTTCCTGCTGAACAATTTTTGCTGAAATGTATTCAAAATGCTAATTAAACATATTGACAACATTTTTTAAATGCCTATCCTGGGTTCTGCAGGTCTCACATGCCCTTAGGAACGTGAACTCAGAGCCGACCGGCTATCCTCCACCTTGCTCTCTGTGCTACCTCTAACAGCAGGTCACCCTGGTTTAACCTCGCAGACCTTTCCAAGGCCCCCAATCTGTGGTCTAATGTTTGAGCTGTGACTCACACACATGCACAGAGACAGACACACAGTATCCAAACAAAGACGACATGGGCAACAAAGGGCATGCACTAGCACTGGCACTGCTGAACAGTGCTGACAGATCCATGAGAGAGAAATAGTCTGAGGTCAGAATGTCCCATATGCATCACTGCGTTGACCACTGCCAAAACAACTGACAGCATCTCTTCTCCCTGACCAACTCTATACCCATTTATCCCTCCATCACCCAAACCTCCCATGCCTCTGTCCTTTTGTTCCTCTGACTGCTGAGCATGCACTGAATCAGGCTGGACTCAGGGTGGAAAGTCTGTGTAGGGATGTGACCAGAGCAAAGTGAGGACATTGAACCCGAGAGGAGAGGAGAGGAGAGGAGAGGAGAGGAGAGGAGATATCAGATAGGAGGTAGCTGTGGCACTGTTGCATACACAGCACAAAAAAGGAACAAAACAAAAAAAGGTGTTCACTGTCTTCACAGGTCAAAGTGGAAAGTGCAATTATGTGTGTGTTTCATGTCTCAACTTCAGGAGAAAAAGTTCAGTTGAGGTTGTGCAGGGTCGTACTTGGTATTCCACACAATTGTGTTTAACAACTCTGTAACAGGCCAATAAACACAGCACTGGAAGCAGTTACTCTGTGTGACAATGTCCCCCCTTCTACGAGGTGATGGGCATGCCAGGTTCATGTATGTTTGTGTACGTGTGTTTATGTGTGAGAGAGAAACTTTGCACAATGTCCTGTGACAGGACAGGAAACTGACAGTGATGCCAAGCTGACCTAAAACTCATTTTGTTCCGTCACATGCTTGGGAGGCAAAGGGCCACATTTGCAGTGTGTTACGGCACTCGCAAGCCACTCACAAGGCTCAGCAAGCAAAATTATATTTTTAACCATAATAGGATAGTGGAAATTTATTTTCTGTTAGTACAGACCAGCGGAACGGCAGCTTTTCCAAATGCAGCGAGAGGAACATTATGAAATGGATTTAAAAATAGAAATGGGCACAAATAATATCTGAAAGCCAGAGGTATAATTGGAGAGTGGAATATCTGTTACACAACTTTACCCTCCGTTGGGTTCAGGGTAATGTGGAATAAAACTGCAGCAAAAAATGACAGACAGCTTTTGGAAATGACTCATGCACAACAAACAATAAATACAGCAGGGTCGTTTTTGTGAGTGTGTATGTGTACCCTATGTCTTGAGAGTTAAACATGTTTTTCTGATTATTACAGAGGTAACTAGGGCTGAACAGGATTAAAATACAGATTTGGATTCAAGTCGAAGCCTACTGTTGACCAGAGGTTCAGAATGGCAGGTGTGTTCACATCGTATCTATGTAATTATAGAAGGCTCAGTAGGGAAAAGAGAAGTCAAAGAGGCATAATTGTTCATTCCTTTTGTCCAATGACATCATGTCCTGTCAAAGTGAAACAAAATCTTTTAACATAACAAATGGAGTTAACTGTCAGCAGCCTGGAACTCGACTTCTGTTACCTATTGCCTCTAATGACAGATTCATTCAAGAAAAAACATTGATGGACAATGTGAGTGTGTGTCTGTGTGTGTATTCAGAGGCAGGATGTATCATTCGCAGCACACTATATTAATATACTTCAAAAATGGTGGAAACACTTTTCAATTTTGACCAGGAAATCTCCGTTTTAAAAAAAAAGACTGAGGCCAATCAACTCCTTATGAGGCTGCACGTGCCGGGCTTTAACTGTGAAAACATGCTCATATGACATACTTACACATTTACAAAAGCATATACACACACATATATCATGCATTGCTTGTATGTTCACATGAAAACTGAACACACAGAATCACATATCAGATTCCCCCTTACATCTGCAGTCATCAGTCATTTATAAAAAAATAAAGCCCATTTGGATTCAGAATGAAAAAGTAGTTTAGGAATCCAAACAAACAAAACGAAAACCTTCTGGCCTCAAGCCAAAACACCTGAATTCACATCCCCCGTCTTGTTTTTCTTTAAACAAGTGCTGCTATTAGTGTCCCAACTCTTTTTAAAATCCTTGCAGAGACTTGGCGCTGTGCTAACCCCGTCCTCTGAAGGATGGCACCTGCAACAGCAATGAACTCGGTTACGCAACACTGTCAAAGTTACAAGGTTGCATCCTGCTGTATCACTGCTGGGTGTCGAGTTTGTTCAGTGCAACCAAGTGGCTGCTGCTTCCTTTCTCCTCCTCCTCCTCCTCCTCATCGTATGTTTGCCCTGAGGGTGAAATCACCACAAAAGGAATCCACAAGGCTCCCTCTTCAATTTGATTTAAGAGTAGTAAGGACACTGCTGTTTGAGAACAGAGACAGACCAAAGATTGGATTTGTTATATGTAGCCTACTTATAAAGATGCATTTTACTCATTGCTGTGTTTCATCAGTACATCCCTGGTATGTAGAGAAACTGTCTCTTTTATCTGGCTGAATCATTCAGTGATGAGAGTAAACGACATGACAGCACACAGCCATCAGGGGACGGAGACTGGCTGGAAATAATATAGGGATATAGGGCGGTATATCATGTGGCATAATAGACGGGTGCTCTTAAGTTGTATAAGTCTCAGTATGCACACTGACAAACACAGGATTCAGTAAAAAGCCCCAGAGTAAAAAACTGAGAGTGCCAGAAGTTTTTGAGTGACAGCCTGGTTATTTAGTAGGTGACCAATGCTTATCCTGAGACTTAGGTACTGAGCCCTTCCTGTTAGGCCTCTAAATGAACAAGGATCTGCTTACACTTTGATCTACAATACACGGGCTCTAATTCAATCTGGATTCTGGATCAGGAAGCCATATGCTGTCAGGAGTAAATAAATACTACTAGAAAAGAGACAGGCAAACAAAAAGCTCGAAACATAAAAAAGCTTGAAACATATCCATTTGGAGGGTACTTTGATTAAATGGTAAGAGGCCTAAAGACAATTTTTTTCTTTGTCTGTTTCTTTCTCTCATCCCTGCCTGGCGTCAGATCACAGAGTTCTAAATATGGGATTCTTCCTTTTTTTGTGGCAAGTTCTGCTCAGTTTTATTCCTGATCACTTCTCTGCACCATCAGATAGCGTTCCGCATACAGCCACATGTGTCGACCCTGTTTCAAATCTTTCAGTCTTAATACCCCCAAAAAGCATCTCTTACTTCCTGCTCTTCTGAGCGGCAGTGGGAGTGTATGATCTGTCTTGTGTAGTATTTCTCCCTTGAGTCTTTGTGAGGATGGTTTATCTGGTTCCAGCAGAGCAGGTTCTAATAGAGAGGAAGCTGAGGGCCAAACACACTTAGGCTTTAAAAGGCTGAGGCCATGTGGAAATGGCCTATATAACCACAGGAGGCTCTTAGGATCTGCCGGGCCTCGCCAGTAAATGACAGAACAGTGAGTTAGATGGAGGACAGCCTGTCTACTCTGAAGAGCAACTTAGAAGAGCAGCAGAGTATATTATTCTAGATCGTCATTCTTAGAAGTACAGTGAAATGTTTCAGAGATAAACTGACAGATTGTAGAAAAGGTAGAATGGCCTGTCATGACTGGAATTTTAGCTATCATAACAAAAACAACAGGAGATTTCATTTAGTGCTTGCCAAGCTGGAGAACATTTCAGAAAATGAATTAACTGATGTGCTTCACATCACTACTGAATGAATGGAAGCTTGTGATATGTGGACCGTCTTTATCCTGTGTAACGTGCAGAAAATGAAACCACTGAATTTATAATGAATGACTTCTTTTTGACTAGAGTAACTGACTCAATAAACTTCTGACTGTATTATATGACAAAGATATAATACCCAGTGTAATCTCTTCTTGAAAAGCATTCTTCAGCAGCACAGCTGTCTTGCTACACAGTACTGACAGCCCTAAATGTATTTGCCGTCACCGACATCTAACTTGCCCCAGGCAGTGAACAACATGTGACATTTGTCCTGTGGCGCTGTGCACAGATCCGCTCTTAGGCTTATTGTTTTCATATCACTGCAGGGAAGAGAAACTTGGATTCCCAACTCTGTACAGACCAGAGCAGAGTACAAACTCTGTAGGTCAAGATCAACCCTCTGTAGAGAGACCCCACAACATGTGAAGCGTGCACACACACACGCACACACACACACACACGTGCGCGCACGCACATTATCTTGCACATTCAAGCATGTATATACTGACACATTTTTCTCTCATTTTCTCTACACACAATAAGCAAGCCACGACACACAGGAAATCACCCAGAGATAGAGGAGAGGAAATTAGAAACACCCTCCCAGCATCCCCAGTGAAAACATTTGCAACTCTGGAGCAGAAAAATCTCAGTGGAAGGATCGGCAGCAAACGGAAAACACATCCCTTTGTTTTAAAAACCTGATACCTCTCCAAATGTAATCTTCCTGTGCCTGCACCAGACGGGACACTGTGTTTCCTAAGTGGCCGGTCGGATGAACAGAAGGTCCACAGAGCCAACCCCCCCACCTCACCCACCCACTGTTAACCTTCTGCTCCCCTCTCTTCATCATATCTTCCTGCATTTTCTGCTCTGTCCAAAAACACATTTGGAATAGCGGGTGTAATAGTCTAAATAGTGTCTCCTAGTAAATTAACATGATTAATGTGTGTACCTGAAGATGACACCGTGCAGATGTGTCTTGTGGTGCATGGATGTACACACATTAAGTGTTGGCTGCAACCTCAGAAGGCAGCATTCCTTCCTGATGTCCATGAGAAAAACATTTAAGCATGATGCCTCCTGACAACAGATAGGCTGGGTCTCACCCACATGCCACCACAAGCAATAAGCTCGTGGCCTGGCACAGGAGCACAGCCAGGCAGCCAGCCATCCCTGTGGCCCTGCATTCCTCTCTTCTAACACTGCTTACAGAAGCTGACAAGCTCTGGAGGTCTCCCTGGCCGAGGTGGAAATCTGCAAAAATAAACGCTTTAGGTGACATGAAGGCTTTGTTTGTTTCTGCTGGCCCAGCTGTTTGTGTTAGCGCGGTGGGTTAATTGCGACTTTGATCGCTGCGTTTATTGATCCAACAGTGGCCTTAGGAGTGCGGCTGGCCTGGCCTGCCTCGTCTACTCCCACCCTCGATCTCAAACAATCACCCCTCCACCACCCCAGCATCGTGAGCCAATACAGATGGGGTCTAAGGGGTGATCATGCCAAACTATGAGGATGCACTTGGAGAAGGTGGACATGACCGGGAGCAGCCGATAGCTGATGTACGACTGAGCAGGGCGAAGCATTAATAGGGTGGGATGGTGTATCTTAGGTGAGAGAGACTGGCCGTTAATTGGCAATGGAGTAAATCGACTGGAATCGACTTGGTAAAAGATTACTTTGTAGGTTATGCAAGACTAATGGTATGGCTGAGTGATTAGACTAAAGCATTCACATATAAAGCCGGCTGGACTGAAGCTTGGCCAGATGTAAAAAGGAGGATTGGCTTGGTTTATCTACAGTAGTGGTGTGGCCAGACAATTTTGCCTTGGGCTAAGTGAAGCGAACGGAGGTGGCTGTGATTATGTTATGCAGTATGTAATACAGGCCAAGTTGGATCAGATGGTGATGGACTACAGATGAAAAGAGGTTTTATTGGCTGACTCTGGCAAATTTTCACCACTACTGATTTATGCGGTGTGACCAAATGAAGTAGGCCAAACTGGGCTGTTCTAAACCCCAACTGATCTGATTTGACCTGTGTTTGGCATGACTTCCTCCTCTGTCCCAGGACAAAGGGTGGATGCGTGCTCCAACAATTTCACCAGATTCACCTCCAAACGAGCTTTCCAAGACACACTGAGAAGATCAGGGTGTAAACTGCACATCAATTTTCTGTGACAATCTTAAAACATCCCAATCTTGTCAGCAATAGTTGCTTCTGTGACAATTTGGTACCTGC
Source organism: Chromis chromis (assembly GCA_900302755.1). Classification (NCBI taxonomy): domain Eukaryota; kingdom Metazoa; phylum Chordata; class Actinopteri; family Pomacentridae; genus Chromis; species Chromis chromis. The sequence continues at coordinate 24,720 of OMNN01083442.1, read as the reverse complement.
TGCAGTGGATCAGAGATTTTTGATCCCAATGAAAATCTGTTCCAGGTCTCTAGGTCTCTGAGATTCAAGAGGTTACAGACACAAGAGAATCTCGGTAAGCACTTTTCCAGTGCAGTCCGGTGAGAGGGGTCAAATATGTGTGTGCGTCTATAATGGCTGTGAGGTCATCAGTGTATTGACACAGCAGCAGATGATGGAATGGGATTCTGGCCACACATGCACATTAATACACCCGTCAACGTGCGCATGTGTGCACATATACTCACACAAATACAGTGTTCTCACCGGGTAAACAGCTAATGATACATCTACTGTTACATAGTGGGGTCTTGATTTAGATCAGGCGATACCAGAGAGAATAAGTGTCTAATCAGGAGAGAATGTACACCCTTTCTCTCATTTTTTCTTTAACTTTCCCTCAGTACCACCCCTTATATCCTCCCTTTTCTTCCTTTTTTCCTTCCTTCCTTACTTTACTGATCATTTCCATAGCTGCGCAGAGGTATTTGTGGAGACTCAACAAAAGGAGAGACCCTTTCTGCCCTCAGCATTGACCCCACCTTCTGACCCACTCAGTACTGAATTTTCTATTAGACCAGTAGTTCTCAACTGGTGGGTCGGGACCCAAAAGTGGGCCGCAAAGCCATTTTTAGATGGTCGCAGAAGCATGCCCCACAAAAAGTAGTGGTATAAAGTCTTTTATTTTAAAGGACGTGTTTCTTATGAGACAGTTTGCTTTGAATAGCAGGATATTTAGTGGTGGTGACACCAGTAGTTGCCCACTATTAACCTCTAGATGTGGCTCTGCCAGCTTATTGGAGACATTTATGCTAAAACGTGCCAAAAATAAACCAACATGTGCTCAGAATCTGTCAGAATGGGACAAAATATGCCCAAAACTTGGCAAAAGTGTCCAAATATACCAAAATGAGCAAAAAATAAGCCAAAATTTTCCCAAGCTATGTCAAAATGCACCCAGATAAACCTTCATTTGTTAACAGGAACAGCAAACTTCAAAAATTTGGGTCGCGATCATTATTAATAGAGACATAGTGGGTCCTGAGGCTGGACCAGTTGAGAACCACTGCATTAGAGCATAATCACCTGTAACAACAAATCCTTGCAGTTTCTTTGGCTTAAAATGAGACCCTGATATCTATCAGTCCTTTTCCATAGACCACGCCATGTTATGCTGCCCTGGACAGACCTATTAAACACTAGCTCTGTAGATGGCCGAAGTACATGCACCATAGGTTCTCCTGAACTGATAGAGTTGGTTGCAATCTGCAATCTCACCACTATCAGCAACTAAATCCAGCACACTGATCCTCTGAATTAACACTGAATTGGAAATCTAATCATTTTACTTTTAGCTCTCAGTTAAATTGATCTAAACCGAAACACCTCACTGAGTCATCAGGATTGGCTAAATGTTTTGGATTTATACCTCCAGCAATCAGTGTGGTTATAGACACATGTTTTGTGATGTTGGCACCAATTTCATAGATCTTAATTTGTACTTAATCTTCCAAATTAGCTCAAATAAACACAGTTTGGTACAATGCATACAACCACAGCATGTAATTTCATATAACAGTGGATTATTATCTGTTTCAATGACTGCTACTGTGCTACTGCAGCATCCCTTTTGTTTAACTGCAGTTCTTGTTTTTCCCCTCTTCCATAATGACAGTGTTTAACCTGTGCCCTCTGTGTAGTGGCTTACAGGCAATCAGAGACAGCTCGTTATCTCCTGTCTTTCTCATGTCCATATTAGTAGACCATCATCGCTCAGTGACGGACAGGACTGCACACTGAACCCAATAAACCTGTCAGAAGGAGAAACATCAGACTACACGCATAAAGCACCAGACAAATGGGTCATTGAGGCTGATGATCATAACCAGAAACATCTGAGAGTGTACTCTGAACATATGGTCCAACATTGTAAAGTTTATTTTTGTATTTTTTAACATACACAGGCCCGTACATTCATTTAGATAAATGTAGGACTGTGGGTTCTACAGTAAATCATATGATCCTCTTGTAAGAAGTTTGCTACAGGATGGTTAAAATTTATAATCCATGTCTAATCTTTACATTCGCTATTTACCCATCTTTCATAAAACGGTACAGTAAAACCTGCAGGAATGTAAAGGGCATGGATGTCACATAAAACACACAAAGAGACTGTTAATGATTTGTAGGGCAGAATGGAAACAACGCATTAATGTAAAGACTGTACAATGCTGCGTAAAACGGATCAGTGAGTTCAGCAAATATTTGTCTCCAAGACTGGATACAGTAGATAACTCACAATGGCTCAACTTAATCTACTTCTGCAGAAAAGATAACGCTCAGCAAAAGGCCACGTACTACTAAATGTTAAAAGGCAAAAGCCATGGAATAAAATGAAAGGTGGGAGGCTGATAAATGGGACTGTGAAGGTGAAACTACATGACTTTCAGTGTTATTTTCTTGCCCGTGTAAGCTCTTATTGAAATTTTTGTATTCAATGTGAAGCTTTAGTGAAGCAAGTTACCCTATTACACCCAAAGCCTGTAGATCTTCTTCAGCCAAAGCCAGATGCCCCCCATCTGTTTCCTGGTAAAATGGCAGCCGTAGCAGGGTTCAAGAGGATTGCCCTCAGAATAAAGCCTTTTAAATCCATCCCTTCCTTCCAAGAGGAAGAGAAAGAGCTCACATCAGCTCCCATCCATCTCATCTCAGGATCTTACAGCCTGACTAAGCTTTTCCCAATGAACACCTCCCAACAAATGTGCCGTGTAAGGAATGCATGTACACTCTCATTCCTAAACAAATTTGAACATTAGCAGTCAAACTTTGTTCACGGGGCCAAATACATTCATCAGGAAGGTAGTTGGTATTTTGTCTATTAGCATTTCTGCACCATGCTGCTAATAATCCTGTCAGATAGAAGCAATGAGAAAAAGCACGCTAACAACAACATGAGGAGTAATGGGCTGTTTAGTTCAGATTTTTTTTGGTTTTAGCAAAAGTAATGACCCATATCTCAGTTTGTTTGTCTAAATCACAGGCCTTTTTCTTGTAATAGAAAAAAAATTATCTGAACTGAATCCATAAGTTAACACGGACCCGTTACCCATACCATTATCCATCCATCCAACCATTATCTATACACCGCTTAGTCCGCAGGGGGGGCTGGAGCCTATCCCAGCCGACTCGGGCGAAGGCAGGGGACACCCTGGGGAGGTCGCCAGTCTGTCGCAGGGCCCATACCATTATCCCACAAGCATGTGCCGGCGGTGTGAGGAGTAGGTAAAATCTGCATACTATTAAAAATCTGTACTGCCCAATTTAAGAAATGAAAGCTCAAAGCACAAATATACATGCCTTTGTCGCATGGCATATACAAACACAAGTAGTTCTGTCGGTGCCCTGCAACACCGTTGAGACTGCTCAGGAATGACTCTAGTTCTCCAAACTCCCCATATTCTAGTCTGATCGACCCAATTTAATTCCAGTCAAGCATGCACAGGGATGCACAGACTCCTCACCCTGCAACGCACAGGACTCTGATCCACTGCCAAAGTCCCAGTGTATAGGGGTATGATTCTCGCTTTGGGTGCGAGAGGTCCCGGGTTCAAATCCCGGACGAGCCCAGCTTGTGGGATCTTTAGCAGTTTGAGATGGGGTTTAGCACAGGGGTGACCTATCCTGCATGTTTTAATTTAGATGTTTCCCTCTTCCAACACACCTGATTCAAATGATCAGGAACGTTATCAGGCTTCTGCAGAGCTTGATGATGAGTCCTCACCCTGCAACGCACAGGACTCTGATCCACTGCCAAAGTCCCAGTGTAAGACAGGAGACGCCCATATAATCAGTGTCAATGCTCTGATGGGTCAGAGCGGTTTGGGTGGCAGGAATGACACTCTAAAATGTGGCTCGTTGGTCTAGGGGTATGATTCTCGCTTTGGGTGCGAGAGGTCCCGGGTTCAAATCCCGGACGAGCCCAGCTTGTGGGATCTTTAGCAGTTTGAGATAAGGTTTAGCAGCAACAAAACAGTGCTGTGCTGGAATTGTGTTGAAGCATTGGAGTACTATATAGAACCTACTGATACTGTTTAATTTCAATTTGGAAATCCACGATTTCCCTGAGGGAACCCTCCCAAGGGATTAATAAAGTTTCTATCTATCTAAATCCCAAGTTGGTTGTAACAAAACAAAAAAATCATCTCCATTATAATGGGGCCAGCAAACCTTCACTTTTGGCAATGTGAGTTTTCCACATGTTTCTTTGTGGGAACTTTCATCAACTTTAAGGCTTGTTGGTCTAAGGGTATGACTCTTGCGTGCAAGAGGTCCTGGGTTCAAATCCTGGACAAGCTGTTTGTATAGAACCTGATTTTAATGAATGAACTCATGTATAAGAGAGGCTTGTTAAGCTAGTTGTTGTTGCTTAGTTCAGAAGTTGTCAATAACAATAAAGGTTTATCACAGAGCACCTTTTGATTTGTCATAGTAGGAAAAGCACAGCTAAAACTAATTCCACTAAACATGGTAAAGGGAGGTAACCAGAGCACTGCGAATGATAAATCCTCATATTGATGTCACACAGAAGAATCAGAGAATCTCAGACTATGTGAGAAACCAACGGGCTCGTCCGGGATTTGAACCCGGGACCTCTCACACCCAAAGCCAAAATCACACCCCCAGACCAACGAGCCCCATACATAAGTCAAAATGGGTCATCTGTTGGTTATTTCAACATTTGAGCTAAGTGTTCTTATCATGTGGGGATCTTTAGCAGTTTGAGATAGGGTTTAGCAACTACAGTGCTTGAACTGTGTTGAAGCATTGGAGTACTATATAGACCCTAATGACACTGGTTAATTTCAGATTGGAAATCCAAGTTGGTTGTTGTAAGAAAATAAAATGGGGTGCAGCAAACCTTCACTTTTGGCAATGTGAGTTATAATCCACATGTTTTTTCTTTGTGGGAACTTTCATTAACTTTAAGGCTTGTTGGTCTAAGGGTATGACTCTTGCTTAGGGTGCAAGAGGTCCTGGGTTTCAAATCCTGGACAAGCTCTTTGAATAGAACCTGATTTTAATGAATGTAAACTCATGTACAAGAGAGGCTTGTTAAGCTAAAAATTCTCTGAACTGAATCCATAAGTTAACACGGACCTGAGGTTGACTCGGATGGTATCAACAAACGCTACTTTCACATCATCGGACAATTCAAGATGGCTGCTGCCACTTTCCTTGTGCTGCAGCTTGTCATTCCAGCTCTCTTGTGAGACACAAACGTTTACCACATTTCATCAACGAACATCATTTCACCTTCCAAACACATTGGTTGCTAAAAACACTGTCAATTGATACAGGTCTGTAAACTTAAAGTGTAACCAAGTTCAGTTTTTTGGCTGTTTTACTACAAAATTTGGCAGATTTTGTGCAATACAGTGCTGTATCAATTAAATTTAAGTGTTTATCTTAAATACAGACTGTGGCTGAAGTGAGAGCTCCATATTTGCTTGTTTTTCTAGTACTTCCATGCTTTTTGTGGCAAAGTGGATATATTGAAGCTCTAAGTAAAAACAAAATCACTAAAAACACTCTTTATAGGCGAGATACTGGTAATTACAGTAGCTCAGATATGATCAGATATGACCTGAATGCAGCATTAAGTGTTCACCTTTTTTTGATTATATTTCAGTTCCAATAAACATGGCAGAAATACTGGACAAAAAAACACCAACTAAAGACACCACAAAGCGTGTTTAAAGTTTTGTGTGTCAGATTTGCTGGCTTACCTAGCACCTTTAATAAAGCTTTGAAAATTGAATACAGCAGCACATCTTTTGTCCAACTCTGCACTTAGGGAGCAGGCAAACTCTGCCTCTCATTCACATCTCACTCTCATGAGTCACGATCTCCACCTAGCAACACCAAGTTCTGAGACTGACCAAAAGGATCGTCTTAAATTCCGCATCTCAAGCAAATATGCGAACGCAGGGCTCCTTTAAATCAAGAGGTGTCAACTTGTGAATGTACAGACACGCTTGTTGGTCAAACAGCCTTGAAAACCGAGCTGCTGTTGACTTAGGGAGGGCAGCCTTAAAGTAGGGGGGGAGGAAGCAGACATGTAGGGCTCTTCAAACACATCCAGTTCCCTTGAGGCAGCTCTTTTCATGCAGCCCAGTCCAGGTCCCTTAGGAGCCCGAGTGTTGCCAGGAAAATGTCGCCTTCAGAAATCAGGAATCTGTGAAGTCCTGGATCCAAACATTCATTTTTGGCTTCCGCAATCATCAGCCATGTTGAGGTGGCAGCACGAGAATCAACAGCCATGTCTGACTATACAGGTGTTTTTATGTCTTCTCTTGAAAACTCATTAGTGCTGTCCTTTTTCTGTTGCAGCAACCGAGTAATACTCTACAGCTGAGTCATATGGGAAACAGAGAGGCAATCCTTATCACTCACATGAGTACACAAACAGAGCACCAAATGCTGCAGATGTCTCTTCTTGCACAGTGAAGTGTCCACTGGTTGAACCGTCTTAATACAACAGGAAATCTCCAATTAATCTCTTTGTGGTCCTGCAGAGCAAATCCAATTGCAGAGGCTGTCTCAAAATAACGGTCTAATTCTGTCGTCAGCTCTCAGAAGGAACAACAAGGATATTTTAAAATCCGCATTTGCTCTCTTTCTGCACTGTGTCAAGGAGTCAACCAGCCTCTCTCACCTCTGTGACTTCTGTTACAACATCGTTAATGCTTAAATGTGAATGTGTCAAGTTAATGCAAGGGCCCCCGCTGAAATGTGTTTTCCTGTTGTCACTGCTGGTTTCTGTGATGACAGAAATTTATGCCGTCCAAATGGCCACCTACATGCCAGCTGACCCTGTAAATGTACCGTGACGGTAAAAAACGTGAAAGAAAGGAACTTGTCTCTTGACTAAGCAAACATAGCTACTGGTAAAAAAGGCTGTAACGCTGTCGTTGGTAATGCAGTAGCTCATGGTCCGTGGTAAAGGGCACGGCTCTTCCCTTAAAAAAGTAATAGGTTGGGCAGTTTTTTAAATACCGTCTTTGTGCTGGATGTGTCATTGATGGGAGGTGTTAAGACACGATGGGAGGGAGTGTTGTGCAGACTGGCGAGCTAACCGCTGATACACTCACCAGCCAGTTACTGCAGCCATAACAGCTATTTTCTCTCCTTGGCATTTAATTTAGAACCATAGACTGTTTCCTTTAATTAAGGGGATTAATCAAGGGGAAAATACAGTTCTTTGAGCTAGCAAAGGTGTTAATTGTCATTGCTAAATGTCTCAATAGCAGCCATGATAACTGCGTAACAATGTAATTTCACACAGTTTATTCAAAGCACAAATCAGTGGCATGGGTTCCTGCTTTATAACTATCTGCAAACCATTCCTGTTGTGTGAAGCACATTATACTGTGACACTAGTTGGTGCAACAAAGTTATTGGCTTCCTGCATTTCAAAATCACACACTGTGCGTCCCCTCTAAAGACCATCTACTGTTGGTGAATTTGCATTTTTATCAAGTTGTGTTTATGTTGGGCATCCTGATAGCCTAACGGTTACGTCGCGTGACCCAAGTGCAGAGGTGTAGCGCCTGTCCCGGGTTCAATTCCAACCTTGGGCGTTTACCACATCCATCTTTCCCCCACTCTCTCCTGTTTCTGACTCTATCCACTGTCCTATCCAATAAAGCAGGGGTGGGCACTCCTGGCCCTCGAGGGCCCCTATCCTGCATGTTTTAGATGTCTCCCTCTTCCAGCACACCTGATTTAAATGATCAGGATCGTTATCAGGCTTCTGCAGACCTTGATGATGAGCTGATCATTTGAATCAGGTGTACTGGAAGAGGGAAGCATCTAAAACATGCAGGATAGTGGCCCTCGAGGACCAGGAGTGCCCACCCCTGCAATAAAGGCATAAAAGGCCCAAAAAATAAATCTTTAAAAAAAAGTTGTGTTAATGTCTCTGAGTTCATAAAAGTGAAAACAATTTTGCTCTTGTGAGCAAATGATCACAGCAATTCCATTGGAATTAATTTTCCTGCACAATTTCACTGCTCTAAATGCAGCCGTGACCAGGCCCTTAGCCTTTTGACTCCACTCTTTCATTACTAACCTCCTCCTTTTTACTGAAGCTGCAGCTTCACAGAACCTGTCAGTCTGCACAGGATCATCCATAACGATAGCCATCTCTCTTGCCTCGCAAAAAAAACCATTTGCACATAATGGTCATACATCCACATGCTGCAGAATGCTGAAACAAAATACTGCCTTTAAATTTTCTCTGATGTATCTTTGTTAAGACATGACAAGACCTCCACCACTCTAATATAACAGACAAAAGCAGCATTGAGGAGGAGAGGAGGGGAAAACGACAGGCTGAAAGAGGTGGGATGCTTGAGATGAGCTTCATAGGAAGGTGATGAGGCTCAGACAGTCTCCCTCTTTCTGTCTGGGACAAGCTAATGGCTTCTCCGTTGTGCTCACATGAATGAGAACCCATCTTACAAAAAAACACAAAAGTGGTCTGAGGAGGTAGGGCTATTTGGAAGGACTTGCTGCTGAATAAACACAGCATCAGAAGAGTATGTGTGTGCGCGTAGACAGTTGAACTGACAGTCTGATCATATTACAGTCAGTTTATTTGAGCCAACCCTGAAGAAAACACTGATAAAAGCACTTGGGGCTGCAGGTTAACAGCATATGAGTGTGTGTGTGCGTAAAGCTCAGGTTAGCAGGTTGGTCACTGGAGGGGAACGAGGGTGCACTTTCTCCCTGTCTGGCCGATCCACTCCAGTCTATCGGAGGAATGTCTGGTCACCAGCAATGCGTGCGGTCGACCTGAAACACCTGGCCACACCTGGGACAACCTACACACACATACATGATGGGACACACAGATCCATTGAGCTCTGTGGTCCACCTAGTGAGGGGGATTGACAAGTGCAGCTGCTCTCAATGAAGTCTGAACAGAGAAAGGCTTGTCCCATTTTCACCGCTCAGTTAAACGAAGGCTTGTAATCTGCCAGCATCGTCGAGTTCAACCTCACATAACCACTGTCTCCCACTTCTACACAGCTTGTAATACGCACACACAGGATGAAATGAACCCACTTAAAAATTCCATCTGATGTCAGAATCCCGTGTGCAGAGGTGGTTGGAAAACTCAATTTATCACTCGCAACATGATGAAGATTGAAATGAAAGATGTGAGCGGCAGCGTGGCAAATGTTTCTACATGCATTTAGACATTGAATTCAAGTTCTAATGACACAGGATTTGGTTGAAAGGTCTGAAAGTTGTTTGCAGTTTACTGAAATGAATAGAATTTGGTCCTTTCTTGCCAAGAGTGACATGCAAAAATCCATACAACACTCCTGTCCACGTGCTAAATTGAAAGCTAGCTTAACTTAGCTAAACAACTCTGGCTATGACCAAATGTAAAAACAACATGTTAAAATTTGGGCAGCTGAAGTTTATGGGATTACCATTAGCTTTGGTATTGGTATTGTCATCATAAACTTGTCTGACCCGATAACAGTCAGTGGATCAAAAAATCAATATCATCAAAGCTATCATTGCTACCGGCCTTTATGCTAAGCTAGGCACCTTATTCACTGTCCATACTCGAGTGTGGTATCAATCTTCTCATCTTCATTCTGAGCAAGAAAGCAAATAAGTGCATTTCTCATAATGGTAAACTCAAGGACAGTGGGGCAGTGGTGGTGAAACCATTAAGTCTCTGGACTACTGATCAGAAGGTCAGAGGATCAAACCCTAATGCGGCCGCTGTTGGGCCCTTGAGTAAGGCCCTTAACCCTAGCTGCTGCAGGGGCTGTACCATGGCTGACCCTGCGCTTTGACCACAACTGGGATATGCAAACATTTCACAATGCTGTAAAAATGTATTCGTAACAAATAAAGGTTTCTTTCTTTCTTTAAGGACACTTTAACAAGAAAATCATATTTATCAGAATTAGCATCATTAACTGCTCAGTTTATTCTTGGTTTTGTTAAGTCAAGAGACATGTAGAAATTGTTTACATTGAAACCAGTGCTCTACCTGTCAAACATCAGAGGATTTCCCCTGGGATGTGAAACGTTGATTGTACAATGGAAGGAGGCCAAAAAGTCTGGAGAGTGATAAATGTTGAAAAATTACCAAGGTCAATGGGAACTTTGGCTAGCAACACAAAAAACATCGCTTCAAGGCTTCACCAACACAGAAAACTGTCAGCACAGACCTTTCATAAGTCATGACTGAGCAGAGAACAGACTCGTGTCATGCTGATACAGTGACTCAGTAGGAATCAGAGGTCTAGACTCCACTGGCCAAAATCAGTGCCAGCTCATTACAATGTTTTCTCACTGGTACCATCAAAGAACTGTGACATAACTCTGTTAGTTCATGCACTTTTATAAAATACTTTATCAGGCCTCGATATAGACACAGACCAGCTGGAGCACATTATGTCTCACATGGAAAACTGCAATCAATCACTGCAGAGCAACCAACAAAGCATGACACGTGCCCAAAGGAGAGGATTTAGAGTCACAGCAGAACATAAATATTTCCACTTCTGAATTAAAAAGCAAGTTGTTGTCATTTGTTTGTTTGTTGCTACATTTATTTAAGTCATTCTCAGCTACATGAAAATTCAAACCTGGTAGAGGGAAAAGATATTTTTCTCAGCAAAAGTCACTGAGTGGAAAGCAGCCAAGCCGGAGCACATCTAACATGAGAGTCTAATGACTTCCAGTTGCTACTGAGGGTTATCAGGACCTTCGCCATTTGGCATAGCAGCACATCCTCAGTGCCCAATCAGATACACCGCTGTTCAGCGCTCTCCAAAAACACAGATTCTTAATTTCAGTCTTTCATCTGAAGGCCCATCTTGTAATGTCATATGTGGAGCCTGTGGTTACAAATGGGGCATCCAGTAGTAGCGCTGTCTGGACATGGGCTTTTCCATTTCATTCAGCATTCACAGACTCAAGTGATGCATCATGTTGGTGATTTTGCAAACCTCAGTAAACAAAACCTTACAGTTTAATCAAAGGAATCAATATGAATTTAATGCGATTTAGTGCTAATAGCATGAATGACAGCACCATTTTTCACTCTCTACTGTATTTAAAAGCAAGTTTCATTATTATCAGGTAGAGTTGTTCCGATTCCGATACCAGTATCGGAAATTGCTCCGATACTGCCGAAAATGCTGGTATCGGTATCGGCGAGTCCGGGCACCATCCGATACCACGTAATATAAATTAGTAATCCATTTACTAGTTAGCTCTGGCACAGTTCTTCTTCGTCGGTCTAAAACAGTGCCGCTGTACTGCAGCAGCGCTGCCACTGTTTTAGACTGACGAAGAAGAATGGATCACGTGACAGACGCACAGCGCAGCGCCAGAGCCTGTTGACACGGTTGACGCGAGGGAGGCTCGGACCTAAGCTAAAGCAAGATTTATCTCTTCTGATCTTATAGTGCACTACGGAGCTCACCAATGTGACGGAGCGCTAAAGACCGCTTCGTCCATCTCGTCACTGCGCGCCTCTCTCCCCGCCCAGGAGAGAGGCTGTGGCGAGAGCACGCAGAGCGCTCTCAAGGTTTCCCCGGCGTCCTGTTCAGACTGTTTTCTACATATTCTCCTGCAGGGCCCGGTCCTGCTTACATACTTGTCCCCCCCCGTTAAAACTCTGTCCCGGTAGTGCGTTCGAGGGTGCACACTCGGCGCCTAACAGATTCTTCAGCAGAGTATCAGGTTCTTCACGCTCAATATTCCAAGTCTCTCGTAGTCAAACGTGACTTCAGTGTAAACATACGGCATTAATGTGGGCTGTATAATATATGAACATGTTTAATATTTGAGACTATAAATCCTGCAGTGTGTGGGTGCTCTGAGGAGCTGAGCAGCACAGTGTGTGACGTCACGTGTACCGGAACAATAGCCAATCAAGACACGAGCTGACTCAGCTGACTGAAGGAGGAGGAAGTAAATACTACAATAAATATATAATAAATACTTTTAATATTTATTGCCCCTCAACAGGCCACAACTGGGAATTTGCTGTATTTATTAATCTTTTCCAAAGGGTTTAACCTGAGCCAGGCTTTGCTACAATGATACTCATATCACTGTCATGCAGGCGTGTTAGGATATTTTTTTATAACATACTGGTATCGGATCGGTACTCGGTATCGGCCGATACCCACAGCACAAGTATCGGAATCGGATCGGAATCGGAAAAAATGGTATCGGAACATCTCTATTATCAGGTTTGGTGATTTAGTGCAAACAGGCAAAATGTGTCCAGCAGTCAGTTGCTGCAGTGAAAAAAAAAAGGTCAACAAACAGAGAGGAGCAGCGGTTCTTATTCTCCTCAGAGTTTACGACTGACTGCACTATTTATAGTGGCCTTCAGCTACAGTGCAGATCCAGTGAATGGGCATCTGTTGGCCGCTGACACACCGACCGCTCAGTTCAGTGTTTGAGGTGAAACAGCATCCCTGATTGGGTGCTAAGAGCGTTTTTTAAGAAGCTTGTTGTTGTTGTTGTTTTTCAAGGCAGCGGCAGGCGGAACCAGCGTCAGAGAGACGTACTGAGGGCCGGGATTCACACAGATGCCTCATTAAGGTGTGATCAAGCAGAGAGACAGAGGACTTCTGTGGAGCGTGGCCAGCGCTCTCTTCACCGCCACAGAGAAGCCTTTCTACACCTCGCACCCCACTTCATCTCTTTATTGCACGGTGAGCGCATACAAAACACACCTATAATATCCGGTTCCACCTCTGGAGAGGGGAGGAGGGAGGAGCGCTGAGGTGAAGCTGTGTGCGTCCATACATCTGCCGCTCCAGGCGTACGTGCATGCGTGGAGAGATTAAAAGGAAATCGAAAGCCTGTCGATGTGAGGACAGGCCGCTTTCAGCGCGGCGTCCCTCAGCATCAATTAGCAGGTTGTGCAGTGACTGGCTCCTGTTAGAGGTGAAGTGGGCCAGCTGAGGGAGGTAAACACACCTCATCCCCAGGGCTCGCTCAAATCAGAAGCAGGCCAACAACATGCCACTGCCTGAGCCACAGAAGCCTAACTGTGCCGGGCCACTAACGCGCTTTAGCAGTCATTTCCTACCTTCTCCTCCAATTTCCTTGAGCTGGTTCATGTACGGGACTGAGAGTGGAGGGCTCACCTGGCTGCATAAGAAACCTCTTTTTCTGCTATTACGCTAACCTGCTTGTGTTTGTGTTTGGGGTAACTTGAGCCAAATGATGAGAGGGTCAGGTTTGATCAGATATACAACCACCAACCACCACTATGTATAACAGCATTTATGTCCTGGTATCCCCTCTAACCACAATAGAAGGCATTTGTAACGACCTACCATGGTGGCACACTAAAACAGTCTTCTCGGTAGCCTGGCTGAGCTAACTTCTGTGCGGAGTGTAACCAGTCACAGCAGGCTCCTCTGCTGGAAGTTTTTGTACTCACATAATGAATCTTATTAAAGCACATTTTATTCCAAAACAACATAACAAACTGTGAGCTCATTTAGGATGGCCTGCTTTAAAGCGAGATGAAAAGCCACCTTGTAAAACGAAGAACAAAGGACTGCGGCTCTCGTAACATTCACTCTTAACACCACTCAGAACAAAGAGTGGAGAGAGGGAAAAGCAAATGGCAAAAGTCCCCAGATCTGAACGTTTGACATCAAGCTTATAACACACCTTGATTAAAACAGACAAAACATAGTGTAACGACCTGAGTGGAAGACCGCTCATGCCTCCACATGAATTTAGGTCAACCTATATCGCCCTCCTTAAGAGCCTTGTTGGACACTGGGTCTATTCAGGGTCCCAAAGTGTAAATTGAGATGTAAACAAACAGTTTACTGGGCCAGGTCTAAGCAGCAGAGCTACAGGCCTCCGATTGACCTCTGTGACAGTCATACTCTTAGTTTAAGGAGAGGCTTTAAATAGAAACTTGCTTTTTGGTTAGGTTTAGGCAACAATACTACTTGGTTAAGTTTAGGAAAATATTATGGTTTAATTCAAAGTATGTAAACATAAAGTCTGAAGCTTCTCCTTTGTTTTTCGGGTAACCAGGGTGTAGATATTTTGTTAGTATTTGTGATAAGTCACAAACGATTTCTATTAACATGTAATTGAGAATGCAGTTTAGCTGTATAGGAATGTAATATCTGTGAGACAGGGCTGAATCAAACCAGTCAGGCAAATTTTCTCTATAGAAATTCTAATTTCCATGACAGAAAATAAAAGGTCACTAGTCTGGGGTCTCGAGTAACATCCCACTTACAGCTCTATCTGATTGGCTACACGTCATGAATACAAGCCAACATGTATTGGCCCTGAAAAAAAAACAGTCGACTCCAAAGTGGAACCGTGAGGAAGCCTGCAGAAATGTACCACAAGATCATTTTTGCCATGTGTAACAGTCAGCCACTGTTTTAGAAATTAATTTGGTAGCATCTTTGAACGAGGTATTCAGAACTAGAATCAAGCTAGATTTTTTAATAAAGCCTGAAAACAGAGTCAAGAGGAGGTGCAGAAGTGAAGTTTAATCTCAGAACACCATCCATCCATCCATCCATCCATCTTCTACCGCTTATCCGAGACATAGTCCCTCCAGCGTGTCTAAAGTCTTCCTCGAGGCCTCCTTCCGGTGGGACATGCCTGGAACACCTCCCAAGGGAGGCCTGAGCCACCTCAACTGACTCCTCTCGATGTGGAGGAGTAGCGGCTCTACTCCGAGCTCCTCCTTGGTGACTGAGCTCCTCACCCGATCTCTAAGGCTGCGCCCAGCCACCCTACGGAGGAAACTCATTTCGACCGCTTGTATCCAGGATCTTGTTCTTGACCCAAAGCTCATGACCATAGGTGAGAGTAGGAACGTAGATTGACCGGTAAATCGAGAGCTTCGCCTTTCGGCTTAGCTCCCTCTTCACCACGACGGACCGATACAGCGACCGCATGACTGCAGACGCTGCACCGATCCACCTGTCAATCTCACGCTCCATCTTCCCCTCACTCGTGAACAAGACCCCGAGATACTTAAAGTCCTCCACTTGAGGCAGGACCTCTCCACTGACCCAAAGAGGGCAAGCCACCTTTTTCCAGTGGAGAACCATGGCCTCAGATTTGGAGGTGCTGATCTTCATCCCAGTCGCTTCACACTCGGCTGCAAACCGCCCCAGTGCACGCTGGAGGTCCAGGCTCGATGAAGCCAACAGGACCACAACATCTGCAAAAAGCAGAGATGAGATCCTGTGGTCCCCAAACCGGACCCCCTCCAGCCCCTGGCTGCGCCTAGAAATTCTGTCCTTAAAAGTTATGAACAGAACCGGTGACAAAGTACAGCCCTGCCAGAGTCCAACGAATCTCAGAACACTTAAATTACAATATGCTGAAAGGTTGATATGGATCCTTTTCCTGGTGATGCCAAAAAATACTGGCTACTC
>OMNN01083440.1:0-13398 GCA_900302755.1 Chromis chromis | reverse complement strand
ATCACAGATTAATATCTAATGTCATTTAATCAAGTAGTCTCACTGTGATCCATTTGTTCATAGAAACCTAAGAATGTTCAAAGTCAGAAACACAAACAGCACTTAGAAAGCTAGACAACCAACCTACATATGACAAATTTGTTAATATGAAGTTGATATAAATAATTATGACAAGACAAATTTTCAAGAATCTAGCTTAAGAAAAAGAATTTCCAAGTCTCTGCTAAACTGGCTATCCTGGGCTGGACAACAGAACTTAAAGACTGTGACTTGCCCTCTTTTGAAAAACGATGGATTATTTTGGCTCTCACAACAGCTAACGAATACTTCTGAGGCACTGGAGGAGGAAATACCCGCCTCCTTACGAAAAATGGGCCACGACTGTGGCTCACTTAGCTGCTTATGAGAGAGTAACATATTATCTGTTGGACAAACTGGATCAGTACATGTTTACGTGGAGCCCTTACATTGCTTGGCTATCAGTCCCTGTAATATAAGAGGTCAGCTCGGTCATTTGATTCATTTTAACATTGGTCAGATCTATTTACCTTGGGGAAACAGGGTGTGCATTATTATCTTTAATGTCAATGTGATAATTTTTTTTTCTTTCTTGTTTTGTTTTGTGTAATGTTCTGCTTCAATTTCTGTCTTTGTTATTGCCTGTTTGAAAAGCAATAAAAATGTTGAATACAAAAATAAAGAATCTAGCTTAAGGGCAGTTTACAGAGTGCCTAATTTAAATAGAGCTTAGTATCTGTAACACATTCTGCCAGTCAAGACATACAGTGTATATAGAATATCTCTGTTTAAGCAGTTTTTGGATGGTGCATTGCAGACAGACGTCCTATTATAAGGAAGAGAAGTGAGGTAATTGATCATTCCCTTTAGAAAGCAGTGATGAGTACCGTGCACTGAGGAAGAGGGAGATTTCTAAAGGAAATCTTTTGATTCATCAGGTATGACCTGTCCAGTCTGAAGATTCTGGGTTCTGTGGGAGAGCCGATCAATCCAGAGGCGTGGCAGTGGTACCATGAGGCAGTCGGTCAGGGCCGGTGTCCTGTGGTCGACACTTTCTGGCAGACAGAAACAGTAAGAATCACACACTCACTCTATTGTACACTCAGAATCATGCTTGTTACATTTCAGACAATATTTTTTATCAGTAACTATAATGTTCTTCTTTCTATCTCTGCAGGGAGGCCATGTATTGACTCCTCTACCTGCTGCTACACCACTGAAACCAGGATCTGCTGTAAGTGACAACATCTCCTTCATACTGACATTTCTATGTTAATCTATATACATCTCCTTCATTACATGTCGATTTTATTTATTTATTTATTTTTACTAAATCAGTGCAGGAAATGCAACCTGCTTTTCCATATGTGGGTTTTAAATCCAGGTTGGAAGAATCCCTGCAGCCACAGATGAACCTTTAACCCTTAACCCTTAGGCATCAATTTAAAAAAGAGGTCCTTAAACACAAAAATAGTCATGTCAAGACCAAGGCCATAAAGCACACAGTCCACTTTCAATGACAATTAAAAAAATAAAAATCTTCATCAGTCCTGATCCTAACTCCTACCTTGAATACATCAATGATTAGCACCATATCTGACTCACACTCAGGACATTATAGACAAAAATGTCTTTGTCAGAAACTACTATTAAAAGGTTTTATGTTTTTTTTTTTTTCCACTTTCAACTACCAAATATTCATTCATTCATTAAAAAAAAGTGGTCCTTAAAGACGAAAATGGCCATGTTAAAAACAATGCCATAAAAATGTTAGAGAAATATCCTTGTCTAATAAAAACAGACACAGAAATGTTATATATATTAATATCATTTTCATATTTCAGACCTTTCCTTTCTTTGGTGTGGAGCCGACCATCCTCAACGAACACGGAGAGGAACTGGAAGGCGAAGCTGAGGGTTATCTGGTAGGTTTCAATGCAACACAACCATGTTTTTCTCTGCAAGGGAAACTATGTGCATTTTTTTTAAGCTTCCTCTGACTCCTTGCATTATTCTCCTTGTCTGATTGCTGATTTTTAGTTTGAAGATCAACAATAACATGAAACAATTTCTGGAATTCCATTTAGTTTAATAGTAGATATACTGTAGAGGTTACTGTACTGTTAATACACTGTGGTGCTTCATTGATTGCATTACTCTTTGCTTTCGATGTACTTTAGAGCTTTAATTAAGTGTATTAGTATTAATAGCAGCAGCAGTAGTAGCAGTAACACATCTCTTATCCAGGTCTTCAGGAGGCCCTGGCCTGGAATAATGCGCACTGTGTACAAAAACCACGAGCGCTTCGAGAACACCTACTTCAAGAAATTCCCTGGCTTTTATGTGACCGGTGATGGTGAGTAACAAAAATCAGCTTCAGCCTTCAATCACTCACAGATTGAATGTCACTCAGGGCAAGCCGACAGTTTTAGTGCTCTAAATGTGCATCTTGATTTCTCACTAAAATACCAAAGTGACTCTTGAGGGGGAGCGTAAGATGCTATAAAAACTCTTTTGGGGTTATGCAACTTGTTTTCTCCTCCGTCAGGCTGCAGGCGGGATAAAGACGGCTATTACTGGATCACGGGGAGGATAGACGACATGCTCAATGTGTCAGGTACTGTGCTGTTGCGGCCTCTCATAACCTTCAAAATAAAGGTTATTAGAACATCAAACTGAGCTGTTTAAGTGTACAATGCCTATAAAAAGTATTCACCCCCCTTGGATGTTTCACCCTTTGTTGCTTTTATACATGGTCAATATATAGAGTAAAATAAGTGTTTGCATAAATATTCACCCCCATTAAAGTGACTGACCTAATTCAACAGAGGTCCAGCTAGTTGATGCCAGCAGTGTCACAGTTAGTGAAATGGAGATCACCTGAGTGCAGTTGATGTGTGTCAAGTGATTGTAGTATAAAAACACTTGTGTCTGGGAGATCCAGTCTCTGGTTCGTCAGTATTCCTTCTACAGTGGCAACATGAAGGCAGAAGAACACTCCAAGCAACTCAGAGAAAAGATTAAGATAAGATAATCCTTAAAATAAGATTATTGAAAGATTATTGAAAAGTACAAGTCAGGAGATGGCTACAAAAAGATTTCCAACTCACTGGACATCCCACGGAGTTCAGTTAAATCCATCATTAAGAAATGGAAGGAATATGGCGCTTGTTTAAATCTGCCTAGAGCTGGCCATCCTCACAAACCGAGTGACCGGGCAAGAAGTAGACTGGTGAGGGAGGCCACCAAGACACCTACGACCACTCTGAAGGAGTTAAAAGCTTCAGTGGCCCAGATGGGAGAGACTGTACATACTGTACAACAACTGCTGCCCGGGTTCTTCACCAGTTGAAGCTTTATGGGAGAACGGCAAAGAGAAAGCCACTGTTGAAAAAAAGCTCATATGAAATCTCGCCTGGAATTCGCTCAAAGTCATGTGGGAGACTCTAAGGTCAATTGGAAGAAGGTTCTTTGGTCTGATGAGACAAAATTTTAGCTTTTTGACCATCAGACTAGACAATATGTTTGGCGAACACCAAACACTGCACGTCACCACAGACACACTATCTCCACCGTGAAGCATGGTGGTGGTAGCATCATGATGTGGGGATACTTCTCAGCAGCAGGCACTGGAAGGCTTGTAAAGGTAGAGGGGAACATGAACGCTGAAAAATATATCAAATCCTGGAGGATAATCTGACTCATCCTTCAAGAGAACTACAACTTGGGAGAAGATTTATTTTCCAGCAAGACAACGACCCCAAGCATACAGCAAACGCTACACAGAAATGGTTCAAAGACAGCAAGGTGAAGGTTCTGGAGTGACCAAGTCAAAGCCCAGATCTCAATCCAATCGAGAATTTGTGGCTGGACTTGAAAAGAGCTGTTCACGCCAGAGCAACCTGACAGAGCTTGAGCTGTTTTGCAAGGAAGAATGCAGAAGAATTGTAGCATCCAGATGTGTAAGGCTGATTGAGACATATCCACACAGACTCAGTGCTGTGATTGCAGCCAAAGGAGCATCTACTAAATACTGACCTGAAGGGGGGGGGGGATATTTATGCAATCATTTACTTTACCTTATATATTTTAAATTAATTGACATTATTTTGTAAAAATCTGTTTTCACTTTAATATTAAAGATGTTTTTGCAAATTCTTGTCAAAAAAAGCCAAATTATATTGACCATGATTTCATGTATAAAAGCAACAAAAGGGTGAAACACCCAAGGGGGGGTGAATACCTTTTATAGTCATTCTATATATAAGTGCATGTTTTGTCCTCCAGGCCACCTGATGAGCACAGCGGAGGTGGAGGCATCTCTGACGGAGCATCCAGCTGTGGCCGAGGCGGCCGTGGTGAGCCGACCTCACAAAGTGAAGGGAGAGTGTCTCTACTGCTTCGTCACCCTCAAAGACCACCGAGAGTTCAACCACAAGCTGGTGGAGGAGCTCAAGAGGCAGGGTGAGGCTCCGACGCAGGCCGGTTTGATCAGGGATGAAGGAGAAATCCACCCAAAACCATTAGTTCTTTATTGTGTAATGTGGTTTTGTGTGTGTGTATGGAACATAATCCAAAATATAACATCAAATTTAATAACATTAACTGTGTTGAAGAGTTTAAACAAACAGCTGCTCCATGATTCATCATGCAGTCTGACAATAAATTTAGTTATTAGCCTATACTATATATAAATAGCAAATTAAAGCTGGGGTAGGCAGTGTTTTTTGGCCTCATTGGGCAAAAAAATCCATCTTAACCTTTCCAGCATATTGTAATTCAAGTGATCTGCAAGGAAACTAGACTCATGCACTTCCTCCTAGCTCCATTTTCAGGTTTTAGAAAATCTAATTGAGCAGGAGACTTTAGCCAATCATTGTCACTCAGAGCAGGTGAGATTAACAAGAATGAGATTAACAGCAACAATTTGAGAATGTCAGAAAAAAACGTTTTCGTATGTTTACAGCTTTTATTTTGAAAAGCCACGTTTATAACAACCACTAAACACATGACAACATGTATAGGTTACAGGTAAGGTTAGGTTAGGTGAGATGCCCAAACAAACATCTTTAAATGGAATCAGTTTAGTTTCTTTAATCTGTGAAATATGTGAAGGTATGTAAAGAAGTTGTGACTTCTTCTTTGCACTAATTCCTTCTCTGTATTCTGTTTTCAGTGAGAGAGAAAATCGGACCAATCGCCACGCCAGACTTCATTCAAAACGCCCCAGCGCTCCCGAAAACTCGCTCAGGTAAGAACTCCACAACAATTTAACCAGAATCCTCCTCTTCCTCTTCCTCGATAACATCCGTCTCCTCGTCCTCCTCAGGGAAGATCATGAGGCGAATCCTCCGGCAGGTCGCCCGGAACGAGAAGGACCTGGGCGACCTCTCCACGCTGGCCGACCCCAAGGTGGTGGAGGAGCTGTTCAGCCAGAGATGTGAAGCTGCAGCCTGAGCAAACAAACCTCCACCTCTGTACAATGAAGACAATCACAAACTGCTGGTTCTGGATCAGCGTCTCAGTGTTTGTGTGCACTATTTGGGACTGGACGACGTGGCCGGGATCAGAAAATTATGAAGCTGAAGATGTTTTATGTGGAGAGGAAGGAAACTGAAGATAATGAATAATGAAATGTCCGAGGTGCTTGAGTGTAGATGTGTTGATGCGGGGTTGTTGGAGGTTTGGGCCAAAATGTCACTCAACTGAACAGAAATATAAACGCAGCATGTTTTATCAAATCCTAACCATTCTATTAACATCGAGGCATCTGTACAACAGAATAGCCATCATGAAACAACCAAATACGCACTATATTTGAAATGATAATCGGTAGATCGAGAGTAGTTAATGAGGTTGTTGATGCTGGACAGACAATTTTGGGGGACTGGATCATGCTGACAGACATTCAGAGCATCTCGCAGTTATTGTTGGATTGTTGACATGTTAGGGGAGTTTTCTTGTTAAAACGTTAAAAGGATGAAAATGAGTGGGATAACCATGACTGTGAGGGTTTCATCTCGGTATCGTTGAGCTTTGACATCGATGAAATGTAGATGTGGTCTTTGTCCGTACGATGTTGACTTTTGCGTAGCATTTCCTTTATCGACACCAAACGCAACGCCTGCCATCAGCTCTGTACAGCTAAAAACAAGATTAATCAGTGAAAATAACCATTCTCCATCTTGCTAGTGTCAAATAAACATGGACGGTCACCAACTAGAGCCAATTACGAGACAATTTTGTCATTGGGTCAAGGCCTTGGTGTGGCTAAAGAGTAGGGATAGACCGATTATCGGCCCGGCTGATTATCGTGGCCGATATTTGCCATTTTTCCAATTATCAGTATTTTTATTGACTGATTATTGATAAATGTGCTACTTCAGGTCTGATGCCGCCTCCTCTCTCTGTCTGTCGTCACTCTGTGGTCTCAGAAATGTCTCTCAAGCAGCAAAAACTGAACAAGAAACACAAGCCGTTGCCACAAACCAGGAAATTAGCTACTGTCATAGTGACTAAAGCTATGCTAACGACTAGCGGCTATGAGTCTGGAAAACAATTATAGATAATGATTTAAGATCTGGACCTTAGTGAGCAATAAAAGGGATATAACAGTGGAAGATTAAGAAAACAGAGAAACAAACTGATCAATCTCAGTCGAGAGCGTCCTAATCCAATCACTCCTATTTCTGTTTTACATATTTACAATTATTGTCACCCTTATTAATGAAGAAGTCTAGTTATGAATGACAGGTTCTCTGCTGTCACATGCTGTTAAAACACTACATTTAATGTATATCCGATCCCAAACCAGCTTCCCTCCATGATTCTTCACAGTCTTAGTTTTCATCTATACACACCAACAACTTCATCAAAAGGTCTCTGTAGCCGATCAGAAATGGTTTTGGCCAATGGACGAGCCGGATGTGATGATCCTGGGCTCATGTGGTGTACTTTATCTGTCGTCATGTGGCAGATTGTCTGTCCAGTTCTAGTCTTTCTCTTGTCATCTGTGGCATTGTGTTATTTGAATTAGGCTGCATTTTAAGGTGGTCACTGGTCAAAGGAGAGGATGTGGTCGAACTATCTGATTATTGTCCTTCTAAAACCACATCTGACGAGGATGTTGAACAACTCAATCGTCAAGAACTCAGAAACTTTTCGTGCACAAATGGCTAAATTTAATCCTCTTCTAATCATAACAATAACAAATTTGATTTTTAAGTGTTTCTCTAAGCCAGTAAAGAAGACATGCTGCGTTTATGTTTTTGTTTAGTATCATTCTTGAAGCCTTTCATGTCTCATATTGTAGAAGGAAGAAATTCTGCTCCTATTTTCTTGAAATAGAACAACCTGCTTTGCACAGCTTGTTTTTGACTGATGTATATTTCCAATCTGTGATTTATTTCTATGACCTGAGAATAAAATGTTTTATCCGTGTGTTGCTTTTGTTCTTCTGCCTTCGAGCACAGCAGCTGATTGACGCCCTCATGTGGCAGGAATCATCCTCTGCAGCTCTACCGTGGAAAACCTTTTTGTTTTTTTTACTCTCCTGTTGAGGTTTCCTGCCTTAATGATGCTCAGAGCTTTGATGATGTGATCTGAGCAGCAGGAGGCAGCGATTACAGGAGACCAAACAGGTTTTTATCCTAACATCAGTGGGGCTCTTTTGAAATTACAAGCACCAGTTGTCTTGAAAAGGAACAATAATCTGTGTTTTTTTTGTGGATTTGATTGCAGCAGGTTGTTTTTAAAGTAGCTCAGAGTGGCTGATCTGTCATCTTCTCGGGTCACGTACACTCAGTGGACTCTTCCTTTGTCTGTTTCCACTCTCCGTGTCACACGCATGCAGCCATGTGTGATCGTGTAGGTGGGCAGGACAAGGACGGGAAAAGAGACCCGGTGTTACATCATCACCCCCGGCAGCAGGAGGAGTGGTTACCATGACAACCTCTTCACCACCAGCACCACTCCCCTCTTCTTCGACTCCCCCGACCCTCCTCCTCCTTCCTTTTCTTCTTCTTCTTCCTCTTTGGTCCCAGCGGCAGTCTGCAGATGTTTTGTAACCTGACGCAGGAGCTCCACGGTTTTACACATTTGTTGTTTTTTTTCTCCTGACTCCATCACTGATGGAAAAACAAACCAGTCAAAACAACCAGCTTCAAAGAAAAATCTATCAGTTTTTGACTTGATACCTAAAATGTGGGCATACATGCAGGTTTTTAATGAAAATGTAGCTTTTGTATTACATCATTAATTACCACACAGCCAATCAGGTCATCAATCAAGTCCAAATCAGGGTCAAAATCGACAATTAATTAAAACAAGGCTGTTGTTTTTTAAAGCAGGCAGTTATAAGCAGATCAAAAATACTATATCATTAGGCCACATGAGAAGGCTAAATATCAAAAATCTACGGAAGCTCTAAATGGTCATGGGTCACCTCGATTTTTTCGCTCCGTTTTCTCGTTATAACAAGTTAATTTTCCGGTGAGGTAGAAAGCGAAACCAACCCGCCAGACCAAGGATATTCACAGATTCGGACTTCCAGCATCAATAACTCATTAGCGATACGTTGTCAAAACATAAACGATGCCTCTTTCCCATCGTTGTAAGATTGACAATGTGCTACTTTTGATAAAACTGGGCTTGTAGCACATTGTCTACCTTACAATGAAGAGGCATCGTTTATATTTTGACAACATATCGCTAATGAGTTATTGATGCAGGAAGTACGAATCTGTGAATATCTTTGTTCTGGCAGGTTGGTTTTGCTTTCTACCTCAGTGGAAAATTAACTAATTATAACGAGAAAATGGAGAAGAATTTTTTCGTTATAACGAGAAAACGGAGCGAAAAAATTAAGGTGAGCCATGACCGTTTAGGGCTTCCGTAAAAATCAGACTGCATACACTGGAAAAAGAGAATTATTGGATCAGCTTAAATGAATTGCTTCAATCGGTAACACACATTTTAATTATGTTTCTGCAAATAAAGCAAACAAGTAACATTGGTGCCACTGTTTTTTGTTAAAGCATTTTTTTTGAGAGACAGGGTGAAAGGGGGTATAGAGAAGAGTAACATGCAGCAAAGGGTCTTGAGACGGATTCGAACTCATGACCGCAGCTGGTGACCTGCGCCCACATGGTAACGCCTTAACTCAGCGAGATATACAGCGGCCCTAGTGCTACTGTTTTTATGTTGGATGTACTTAAATAATTCGATTCCTCGCAGCTTTAACTGAACATTTTGCATTGCTGCTACTTAATTTTAAGGAAAAAAAACCTTGAATCTTCCAGTTTTTCCAAGTTAAGTATTTGCTTTACCCAAACGTAAAATGTGAAACATGATTCTTTCATTGTCTTTACTGTTTAATCCAGCTGGAAGAAGACTGTGGTTGAGTTTCAAATGTGAAGTTAAAGGAGCAGTAAACCTCATTTTCACACGTTCGCCAAAACTAGAAGACCAGTTTAAACAGGAGTTTTCAAGGTATAGAATCCTCAAAAGTAAAACAAAAGATTTGTAAGATTCATTCAAGAATATTACTTTACATTAACTACAGCTCAAATACACTTTTTACACTGTATGATGTAAAAATGCAACAAAACTTTAATGAAAGAAACTGCATTATATCTACTTTTGTATGAGTTGCTAGTCTAGTCACTGTTGATATATTACTGAGTAATTTTCTACTTTAAGAGCTTTCCAAATAAAATGATTGTAAAAGGTTTTAATCACTCCCCCGACCAGGCAGCGAGCAACATTTGCAATCCAAGCACACAGAAAACACTGCCTAAAAATTGTAGTTCAATCTTTCCTTTAATTTAGAAGCAACACAACACTGGGTTATCAGTGAGCTGTTTTCTATTACTGCTGGGTTATTTATTAAAAGCAAAATGTGTTTGTTGGCCCAGTTTGAGACACAACAAGCTCAAAATGCCACAGATTTATTGTTAGTTTTATAAAACTTTTGCACAAGTGCAAAAGAAACATACATGGATATCAGTGAGAAATATTAAAGCAAGTCTTAGAGAGAGCTGAAGTAGGTTATAAACTGATCAAAACAGACTCTAATGTTGCGCTGCTTTTGATCCTATTTGGAAAAGTTAACCCAGAACTGCACCGATGCTGGCGACTAGAACTGGGTCAACTTTGCAACCAGACACTGGAGTTACATTAATAAAGATTTTTGACTCATGTTTTGGTCTGAAGTGCCAAATATTCACACACTAAAGATTACTGGGTCACAGTTTGACATGATTTGGGTCCCTGCAGCACTGACACAGTACTGGGTGAATTTTAATAAGTACAAAGTGCTCGTGTTGACCTAGTGTTGGTATGATATGGTTAGTTTGTAAGTTTGACCTCAAAACTGCCACAAATCTACTGGTAATTGTACGAAATGATTTTAAGTGAGCTTTAAAACAGCAAAATGATTCACATATTGTTAAAGTTCCTCTCTGGTTATTGATTTAACCCAGGAGTGGGGAATCCTGGTCCTCGACGGCCCCTATCCTGCATGTTTTAGATGTTTCCCTCTTCCAACACACCTGATGCAAAAGATCAGGATCGTTATCAGGCTTCTGCAGAGCTTGATGATGAGCTGATCATATGAAGAGGGAGACAATCTAAAACATGCAGGATAGGGGCCGTCGAGGACCAGGATTCCCCACCCCTGATTTAACCCCTAAAATTATCCCCTGGAAACTCATCTTTGTGCATTTAAATTACATATTTGGATTATTCCATCTCAAATTTTCACAAATATCATTATAAATATCCATAGTTAAAGCCATTCAGAGATAGTAAAGCAGAAATTGTGTGTGATGATTTGAGATGGAAAGAACAATTTAAAAGCTTTTTTCCCCATTAAAATGATCTAATTTTGCCTTAAAGTGGCTCCGATGCAACTTTACACTAACCTCTCCCCACCAGCTCATCTACAACTCTGCTCAAACACTGCAAAACTAAATCTAAAGAGAGAAAAGAAATTAGAAAATCTAAGATCATGAATCAAAAATCAAAACCAGACATGACATATCGTTGACAGATAATCAGAAACAGATCAGCATCTGTCTTCTCGAACATGATCAATAGTTCTGCTTGTATCAGTTCGACACTCGCAGCAGTTTAACTGATTTAAGGAGATTCAATTTCACAAAGTCTGAGTTTAAAGGCCGAGAGCAGGAAGCAGGTTGTGCTGAACAAGCATTTATACAGAGTGGCAGTGGGTCTGATATCGACATTCAGCAGCACATCAACCTCCAAACAACAGAGACCCAAATACTGTATGAATGAATTATTAATAACCAGCTGCTGCATCTAGATGCTGTCATGTAGGATCATCTGTCACTGCTCCTGACTCTAGATCCGCCTCTAGATAACAGAAGATTATCATGACTTAGTTCCCAAAGGTGTGTTTTGTTTTTTTTTTTTACTTTAACATTTAAGTTTTTTCTTCTTCACCATTTGAGAAATCAACTTTAAAGAGGCAAAAATATAGATTTTTAAATCAGGGCATGCTGCTGAGATGCATCCCCATATAATGATGCTGCCACCACCATGCTTCACAGTGTGGATGGTGTGTTTGTGGTGAGCATTTGGTGCCAATTAATTGTTGCTGCCAGTGACTTTGCGACAAGAGGCGTAGAAGTATTAAGTAGCATAAAATAAACAAATAAACAAACACTTAATGTTTATTTGCTTTTTAGGTGTAAATGCTTGTAATTATGTTCCACCTCCAGACCAACACTCTGAAACTGTCTCAACAAAGACCTAACATTTGTATGAGGTTTATTTTTTATAAAAACTGCCATGCTTTTGGGTTCAGTTCCAGCAAGGTCAAAAGAATGAAATGAAAATAATGCTGAAATCTTTTATTTACCTGTTCGTGAAAAGCCTGAAAGGTTTGTAATGAGCATCAGTTTGGATAAGGTGCATTAATGGTGGTTTGAATATTGGGGTAGGGGGGCATTAGGGATTTCTTGCATTCCGGTTAATTTTTATGCACTGATTTCTCTCTTTTCTGCATGAATTTAAGGTGGTATTGTTTCATTTGATGCAAAGGAAAACACTAAATGAAGGCACCAGGTGACAATTCAAAATATAATGGAGTATATAGAATCTAATTATGCTAGATGCTTGTGTTATGTCGCAATAGATTTAGATATAAACATGCAAATATACATAATAAATATTGCAAATACATTTGAAAATCTTCATGTTTCTGTCCAATATTTTTGTGTAAGTCCCCTTCAACCTTGTCCTGAGGATTAAACCCACAAATCCTCCGTCATTGTTTTGTTGTTGTTGTGGTATCACATCGACTCACTGATCCACATCTGAGCTGCCTGACTTTAAAGTTTCGTCGTCATACGTTCGGATCTGTGTAGCGACAGAAGCCTGCTGTGACAAACACAAAGATGTGAATTGAGTGTGTGTGTGTGTGTGTGTGTGTGTGTGTGTGTGTGTGTGTGTGTGTGTGTGTTTTTGTGCCAGTGCCATGAAGAAGAAGAATCAGACTGGGCACATCCAAAGCAAATCACACAAACAAAAGAAGAATCAAGGAGGCACCAAATGAATGGCATCTTTTTGTTTTTGCTCTTCAAAAGACAGACAGATGGTCTAACTGAACTGGAAGCCCGTTGGACATTTTTCATTTCAGAGTGCGTGTTGAGGAGAAAGCCTTGAGATGATAACATGACGGAGGCTGGCAACAGGCTTGTATGATGCTTGCAGGCTTTCAGACTGAACAAAATGCTACAAATGTGGTACCTGTCTTGTATATTTCCACCAGTATTGGAAAGTAAATTTACTCATACGTCTCCTTTTATTTTTTACAACATGAAAGCAAAATATATTGAGACGGACTTTGAGTTGACATCACGTAGATCTGAAAACAACTAGCATAAAAAAGTAAAAACTCAGTGATACTTGAGGCTACATTAGCTTCTACAAGCAAAACACACCTGACTTAAATGGCATTGTGGGTAATGTAGGTGGCAGGTTTTGACAACATAGAAGAATGCTTTAAATAGAAGAAAAATAGAAGTTTGATTCTGCTGCATCGACTTGAACCCACTATTCATTTTGAGTCTCACAATGTTATCGTATAGCGCAATGCTAATATCTGTTTTTGTTTAAACTGCTCTGAGGGTTTCAGTTTCATACCTGAGGTTGAAAGAGGTCAAATTTTCCAGTATTTTGCAAGGAATCATCACACAACCCCACCAATCCATCCAGTGACCTTTACATTGATGCATTAGTAGCCATTTAAAAAAGAAATATTGGAAATTGCCTTAACTTGTCCGCTGACTTATGCCTTTCAAAAACCTTTTTTTTTACAGATTTGCTTGGAGTGTTCTTTTGCCTTCATTACTG
>OMNN01083439.1:0-10273 GCA_900302755.1 Chromis chromis | reverse complement strand
CTGCTCTGCTCAATCGTATGTGCAACAATCGTGAACTGCATTGACCCTCTGAACCCCAAAACCCACCAGTGGGTTTTGGGGTTCAGAGGGTCAATGCAGTTCACGATTGTTGCACATACGATTGAGCAGAGCAGTTTTCAGGCTTCACTTAAATTCGGGCATTAAGTAGCAGAGTCACTATGAACACTAGACGTGCCCAAACATGAATCAGCACTTACTGAAAGGAGCTAAAAAAGTGTTTGCCCAATCTACCAATCCTTTGTGATCACATCAAACGCTGCTTTGTGTTTTTTAGCTCTTTGTTTGTGTCGTAAGTGTTCTTAACAGTTGGAGATACACAGCTTTCATATTCCTCTTTTTTCATGCTCAGGGTCTCTGAATATTTCTGTGTTTTCATCCCCGTCTGCAGAAAGAGCTGTCAGGCCATAAGAACATCGTCAACTACCTGGACTCTACAATCAATGCGGTGTCGGACAGCGTATGGGAGGTCCTGATCCTCATGGAGTACTGTAAAGGTACGCTTTGTCAATGATAAACATGTTCTGACAGGACCACCAGGTTTTATACTCGCTCACAGTTCTACTTTATTACAGCTGTAGTTTATATCCATCACTTCTGGTTTCTATTTTTGGTTATTCGAGACAGACAGATTAAATTAAACCAAACTAGAGTAAAGGAATGATGATTTTTCCTGTCTTACATGTTTTATTTCTTGTCAGATTTTGTAGTAATAATAATGAAAGATCACCGCTTTGGGAATTGCAGCCATGTACTCTTCATCCATTGCTCATTGGCTCAGTAAAATTCCAGCATTTACCAGCTGTCTTGGTTCAGTTTGTCTCTTATGCAACACAGGGTGAATCGGTTATGTGTCACGGCTGGTAGACATACATTTCAGTTATTTTTCTAACATGCCTAATAGCTTAATGCTTTCCGCTGCCTCCGTCCTTCGTCTGACCTCTGTATTGATCACGGCAGCCCTGTTGGCTCGGCGTGTTTTTTCGGGAGGCAGTTTTACACAGTTTTGCCCTCATCGGACGAGTTTACATGCAAAACATTTCTCCGGTTACTGGGAGTATTCCGGTCAGATCAGGCCTTTACGTGGCCGAACATGTCGGTGTTTGTTTTCCGGCCTGAACTGATAACCTGTCATGAA
This sequence comes from Chromis chromis, assembly GCA_900302755.1. Lineage (NCBI taxonomy): Eukaryota > Metazoa > Chordata > Actinopteri > Pomacentridae > Chromis > Chromis chromis. The sequence goes on along the minus strand of OMNN01083439.1, from coordinate 9,117 downwards.
TACACAGACGGCGTTTGTAGTTCAGAGTGTCTGAATTTAGATGTTTGACTGGGATCATAGATCAAAAACTCACATGGAAATCTATGTAAAATCAGTGAAATGTTTATCTTTTGAACACAGTACCGTACTTTTTGGACTATTAAGCACACCTGAATATAAGCCACACCCACTAAATTTAAAAAGAAAGAAGATTTTGTACATATATAGGCCGCACTTGTCTATAAGCTGCAGATGTTCATGTTGTATTTACACAGAAAAATGTAACACAGAAAGATTTTTTTAACTTTAAATTAAATAAATATTTTTTATTTTCCAAACAGTACCTGTGACACAGCTGGTTAAAAAAAAATAAAAAATACACGCTGCCGTCTCCAACGTTTTACCATCGATTCATTGATGCCAGGGCTGGGCTGGCCATCGGGAGGTTTCCCGAACGGCCGGTCTGTTCCAGGCCGGCAGCTGTAACGTTTTTTTTTCTTCTTTTTACCCCAAACGCAGCAGCCTGCCGTCGCAGCCGCAGGTAGCGAGCAGACTAGGTGTATGATCTATCGTATTGGCCCCAATAGACGACCCTGATTATAACCCCCACTCTATTTCCCTCTGCGACAGCCAGGTCGATCGCTGTTAACTTGAAAGCTGCATCATATGCATTTCTTCGTGTGTTTTCCATGATGAGGGTGCATGAAGCGCAAAATGACAGATCTGAAGAATTTAGTGTGAGTGCGTCTGTAAAAAGCCATAAATTAGCCGCATCATTGTTTAAGCTGCAGTGTTCGAAGCGTGTGAAACAAGTAGCGGCTTATAGTCCGGAAATTTACGGTAGTTCAGTGTAAACACAAGAAGCTTGTGCTCAAAGAAAGGATTTGCAACCAGTAAAGAACCTCCTAAGCCTAATGCTACACTGTTATGATACAACTTGACTGTCTAAACCGGTGAGCAGTGATAGCTAACATGTCTCTGGGGTCATCAGGTGGGAACCTCCTTTCATGGGTGTTGCATCAAGTTGGTCCCACGACACCTCCAGGAGGCTAGACAGTGATCACTGGTGACCCAGAGTCACTCCCCTAATGCCAGCCATCACCGCTCCTCACCAAAACATTTATTTATTTTGCCTACACCACCACAAACAGCTCTACCATCACCTACCCCAGCCTCTCACCAACTGCACTATTAAAAGCGGGGTGGGGATACAGACCCTGGTTCGGGTAGGGGGTAGAAAGTATAGAGGGTGCTGAAGGTGGAGGCAGCAAAACATCAACTAGCAGATATACTCACCCAAGTAGCCAAATGGAATATTTCTCTTTTGAACACAGTAAATTATACTTTCATAAAACTGTACTTTTCACTTATTTTGCTGTATTTTAACGACTGTCTAGAGGTGTGAAGCAAGGAGGACATGAACCACATAAATCTTGTGTTTGTATTACAGAAAAGAGCAGTAAGACTTCTGGGCATGACTCTTTGTTAATTCAGTACTATTAAAAATGTAAAGATTTAAGTTACAGACATTATTATCTATGTTTTTAGTTCATTTTAAGCATCAGTATGCACAGACTACCTTAAAGCAGATGTGTGCTAGTGTAGCTGGCATCAACCTGTGGAATTCTTCAGAATTATTTTAAGGGTTGTATAAATATTTTTCATCTCAAGGAATCGTGTAAAAAAGAATAAGTAGACTATCCGTCAGACTGTCAGGGCCGGTGCTTTTCTAATTAAGGGTGACTTACTGCACACGACTCTTGAGTCTTGTTTTCTTATGTCATTCTAAGTATTAATAGCGAAGCAACTCTGCCAGACTGTTTCTAATGTTTATGTTTTTAGTAAGGTTTCTTCTAGCTGTACATTACCACGAGTATAATAAATACGACTGAGACTGTAAAGCTGCCTTTCCTCCTCTGTCTTGCAGCCGGTCAGGTGGTGAAGCAGATGAACCAGCGGTTAAATGTGGGCTTCAGTGAGGCCGAGGTCCTCCACATCTTCTGCGACACCTGTGAGGCGGTGGCTCGCCTTCACCAATGCAAGACGCCCGTCATCCACAGAGACCTTAAGGTGAGGAGGGCCGTTACTCCATCTCCTACTTAAGGGGTCTCAAACTGCGGTCCTCGAGGGCCACAATCCAGCATGTTCTAGATGTCTCCCTCTTCCAACACACCTGATTCAAATGATCAGCTCATCATCAAGCTCTGCAGAAGCCTGATAACGATCCTGATCATTTGAATCAGGTGTTGGAAGAGGGAAGCATCTAAAACATGCAGGATTGTGGCCCTCGAGGACCAGGAGTGCCCACCCCTGGTCTAGACAGTCAAGTTTGATCGTCTTCTCGGTGCTCCACCAGGGCTGCAGAGGTGTTTAGTCATTTCTTATTTACTTATTAAAATCTGAAAAGAAGACCTGATTTTTTATTTTTTTATTTTTTTTCGCCATCTGTGCTGAACTTTATAAAAAAATGTAGCAGGAGTTTGACTGGTGTCAGTTCACTGCTAGTTGGCACTAATACCTTTTAATATTCTATTATTAATTTATGTCTGATGTTTTAGATGCACTTGTTTCTCTACTGTTTTACACAAAGAGGATAACAGTAGTAGTAATAATAGTAATAATAACCTCATGGAACCTTTTAAAAACAGAGTGTACTTCCAGAAAAACCAAACAGAGGGTTCTCAAAGACACAATGAAAGATACTAAATGCAAAAAACAGAATTTCAGTACAAATACATTAATAAAACTAACACCAGCTGACACAAACTAAATAATAAAAGCACAAAAAATGCCATAACACAGAGTGAAAGAGACGGCATCACATTACATGAAGTCTATAAAAATGGGTTCTAAGAAGTCATTTAAAAGAAGGCAGTGTCTCTGCAGCCTTATCTCCCCAGATAGGTCATTCACCCTCAGATTAAAGCCTCAGCTTTGGAACAGTCAGATGGGTCTAAGGCTGCAAACTGGCTCATATTGGGGTCAGCGTTTCTGATATATAACTTGAGCCGCACCCTGACTAGCTTTGAATGTGATCAATAAAATGTTCACATCAATTTAAAATGAACAGGGAGGGAAGCCAGGATTAGGGTTATGTGATGTCGTCTGTTAGAACCAGGAAGAAGCCAATCTGCTGCTTTCTGAGCTAGTTGAAGGCAGAGAGTGACTGGATCGTGAGAAAAGTGATTTGAGTCTGGACATGAATGAAGCAAGACTGTACAACTTTTTGATATATATTATATAAACTCATGACACAAGGGATGAACGTTTGAATCCATGAAGGAAAAAATAAGGAGTGCTGCATTGGATCAAGTAGGGCTGCAACTAACGATTATTTTAATAGACGATTTTTTCCCACTTAAACACTAAAATCAAATTCCGTTTTTGTCTTTTTCATCATTTTAAACCATCATTACTCTGATAACAGGCAGTAAATCGTAAATAACTGCCAGATATTGAAAGTTTCTTCTGAAAAAATGGGCACCAGCACTCACAGGACATTTTCTTACCTTTTTGTAATCAAAATAAGAAAAAAAGGTCTTAAAAGGTTAATGTTTAGTATGATGAGATAATCCTTTATTGGTCCCACAGTTACAAAAACATAGGAGCATCAGTAAAAGAAACACAAGTAATGAAACATGAGTACTGTTGATAATGTACAGATTCATCTGAATGTGTCAAATAACGATATTGCACAAGGTTATTCTAAGTACAAGAACATTGATATTACACAGATTCTTCCATGAGCTAGTTACTGGGACAGTCATTGTTTTTGCAGCTTTTGTTTTCACTCTGCTTCTTTGTGGGGAACGTTTGTCATGTTCGTCTTTCATCCTCTCCTAATAACAGCTGTCGATGACGAGTTCTCTCCTCTGTCTGCTTCCCCTCCGCAGCTGCGGCTCCATATTGCCATTTTAAAAAGCGTGATGTGGCGTCACAGACGGTCCCAGCCCACAAGAGAAGAAAGGAACTATCAGGCTCCCGCATCATTATCAGCTCGTCTTCAAAGAAAGGTTCAGCCAAACACAGGTCAGGTCCAGATGTGTCGGTCACAGTGCAGAGGTCGTCAGGCGTGGAGTCTCAGTGGACTTACTGCAGCCCCGGAGCTCGTCTTCCCTCACCCCTGATTCATGTCAGTGAATCGGAGGAGTCTGACTGTTCCAGCCCAAGCCCCATCATTTTCCTGGATGAAGTGGGCTACCAGAAGAGCCTGCTGGCCAAGCTGGACATCCCCCAGGTGCCAGGGGGGCCCAGAGAGCGAGTTGAAGACTCAGACTCTGAAGTCAGCGAGTTCTTTGACAGCTTTGACCAGTTTGACGACCTGGAGGAGCTGAGCTCAGAGAGCTGCACTCTCACACTGCCTCTGGACGCCATCAGTGCCCCGACCGTACACAAAAAGTCTGTCGAGTCTGGAACGTCCAAGTACGTTTCTAGGGGCTGCTCGACCAAGGGAATGAACCCTCACTGCTTCGACCAGCCCACTCTCCCGGCCAATGTGAAGAAACCCACTCCTCTGAAACCAGGCTCTCCTTACTCACTTCACTCGGAGTTGCCTGACTCCCCTCGACCGGTGCAGACCCCCTCTGAGGAAAATGGTGGTCCACTCTTCAGTCCTGTCAGCTCCTCAGCTTTTAGTCCTTTGGTGGACTCTAATGGACCTCTGGAATACTTCTGGAAGACAGACGAAGATGAACGGGACAGCTCGGAGCTCCGTAAACCACAGGATCTCTGCTCTCTGTATAAGACCTACTCTGACTTTGCCAGCAGTCTCTCCAAAGAGATTCTAGGATCTGTGTGTGGATATCAGTCTGCCGTCGACATCAGCGACAACAAGAACCTCAGCTGTGTCTGCCACAAGGAGTTTAAGAACCCCTCAGGCCACCTGATGAAGCTCTCAGACATACAGGAGACCGTAACAGTGGCCAAGCTGCAGAAGAAGTCCCAGTCTCTGAAGGACGGCATTCAAAGGTTTGCCACTGACCTGGTGGAGATGAGCCTGGGCAGCGCCCTGCGAGACCTGCAGAAAGGTGTGTCCACCTGCACCACCACCTTGTGTCACCTCGCTGCCAGACTGACCTCCTCAGTGTTTCAGATGGCCTTCCATGAGATTGGCATGCGGCACGCTTATGTGTTAAAGGAACGAGCCATCAATGGATTAGCCGGCTTCCTAGTCGGAGAGGCCGTGTCTGGGGCGCTGAAGGACTTCCTGACTGTGAAGAAGCAGATTTTCCACAGTACAGTGACACGATTCGCTGCTGATCTGGCTGAAGAGCTGGTGTTTGAAGGCATCATGGAAGTATGTCAGTTCTCCCACCCTTCAACTCCTCTCACACCCAGTGACTGGTCGTTTGGCCGCGGGCAAGAAGAAGAAGAAGAGGAGGAGGAAGAGGTGGTTACTTCCTACGCTTCAGATCTGTCAGAGTCAGTAATCCAGGAAGCCTTCATTGAGCTCTCTCAGGCTGACGTCGCCTTCACGAGCCAAGCGGCCATCAGTGTGTCCCTTGACAACATCTGTTACGTCAGTGCAGAGAATAGCAGCACTCGTACCTGCAGTACCTTTGCTAACCAGCAGGTTTTAAGTTCCAGCTCCACTGCAACTCTGCCTGGGCCCTCAGGAGAGGACGCCACCTGTACCGTGAAGAAAGCCCTGTTCACTGTGTCCGGCATGGCCAGCTGTATCCCCGTGCCCCAGGCAGGCCACGCCCTCTCCCACCTCCAGGATTCAGAGGAGACCCCTCAACAGAAGTCTAGCTTGTCAAATACCCCACAGTCCAGCCCCAAACGAGTATCTGTATCGTCCTGTGACACCACCACATCTGCACAAACTCACCTTTACAGTCATGGAACCCAGACCTCCACAAATGGAGGTGACCCCTCCCAAGGGAAGTCTCCTTTCCAGAACTTCTCTGGCAACATGGTGGATATGATCGTAACTGAGGCGTGTGAGCTGATAACTGCCTCTAAGATGAAGAAGAGTTTTGGCGACTGTGCTGATTTCCTCACCAAGACAATCGGAAGCCGAAGGGACTCTTCCTCGAGGCTGGAGACTCCAGATTCCCCTTCAAAGCAGGGGGCTGGCAGGGAGAGTTTCAGATACGACTGCAGAGACTCTGGGTGTATTCCACAGAGCGGATCTGTTGAGCAAGCAGCGGAGCCTCCTCCCATTTCCTTCCAGTCAGGCCAGGGGAGAGTCCACTCTGACGCCAGGACCAGAGGTGTGGCTGAAACACATCCTGCGATGATGGATACTCTGGATGTGCCGGGTGCAGAGATGGGTGGACAGAGGAGGATATCTGCTCCCGTGGATGACTCCGCTCAGAGCTACGGCCAAAAATCCGGCGGGACTCCTGGCACTCCTCCCTCCACCCCTCAGCAGCCCAGCGAGGTGTCCAAGGAGAAGCAGATAAAACAGTTCTCCAAGAAGCTGAAAAGCAAGCTGGCTAAAGAGTTTTCTCCTGCGACGCCACCTCCTACCCCTCACTATCAGCCCGAGCCCGGCCCTGGGCCAAAAGACGCCATCCCCGAGGCGGACAAGGCGGAGTTCATGCTCAAACTGATGAGGTCTCTTTCTGAGGAGGCAGACGGCAATGAGGATGAAGAGGAGGAAGAAGCAGCAGAGGAAGGCGGTGGCACTAACAGATGCGTGGAGACGGGCGGCGGCCGGCAGGTGTCGTCTCGCAGGGTGTCCAACAAGGAAGCTCTCCATTACGCTGAGCGGCTGGCGTGCCACATAGTCTCCATGGCCACCGAGATGGACACTCTGGGGGGGACGGAGGAGGAAGAGCAGGCGAAGAAAGGTGGCGAGAGGCGGAGGGACAGCGTGGCTCAGTTCTCAGAGCAGACCCTGAACACACTGTGGGTGTACGCCGGGGAGGTGGCCGGAGAAGTGATCAACGATGTGAAGAGGATGGTGAGCTCTGGGCAGCAGTGTCCCCACCACAGGAGGAGAAGCCTGGAGAGAACCAGCTCCGAATGTCTGCATCAGCACCACCACCGACACCAGTCTCAGCCCAGCGCAGACCAGAGCAAAGACTGGAGGTTAGGGAAGCTGGCCGATCAGTGGTCCGGTGACCTGATCGCGTCGGTGTCCCGGTCTCCGCCCTCCACTTCCATCTCCAGCTCCAGCTCTGGTTTGTCCTCCGAGTACCCCAGCTGTGAGAGCGTGACCGACGAATATGCCGGCTACCTCATCAAGGTGCTGAAGAAGGAAGGAGGCAGCAGGGAGTTGGTCCTGGACCAGTATGCGAGCCGTTTGGCGTATCGCTCTATAAAACTCGGCTTAGCTCACGCCAGTCGTAAGATCAAGCAGAGATCCTCGAGCACTCGCCTCCAGTCCTCCAAGTCGCTGCCGGATGAGTGGAAAACTTCTGGTAGTGAGGCCTCATCGCCCAAAGACAGAGCAGAGCCGGGCGACGATGCTCAGTGCTGCTGCAGGGATTCTGAGGAGCAGAACAGGAGGGAGTACATGGATCTGGTCAACTTTGCAGAGTCTTTAGCCTACAACATCACCTGCGACGTCACACGCAAGCTGCACGTTTCCTCTGTGCGACTGCCGAAGTCTCTCACCGACTCCTGTCTTTATAAGAAGTCCAAACTCGAAGACATGACGGAGAATCTCATCAGAAACTCCTTCTCCTGCCCCCTGTTGTCCAAGGAGGGTAAGAGCAGACACTACCACAGCACAGGAAGCCTGTACGACGGCGGCTACAGCGGCAGGGTGATGCAGGTCATCGAGCATTACGCCAGGAAGATAGTGGACGACACGCTGAAGATGAGCCTGGCGTCGGTTGGACATTCGACCCGGGATCACCAGAGAACCCAAGGCCACGACAGACACTACCACACCCAGAGGCTGTCTGAGGGCCCCGGGCTGGTCCGGGTGCTGGGGGAGAGGACGTGCCGGTACTGCCAGGTCCAGGAGTGTCCGTTCTACACCAAACTGAGCCGGCACCACTACCAGCCGGCGTTACAGAGGAGTAAAAGGGGGGCGGAGTGTCAGGTGAGGGCTGAGCGGCTCTCCGGTCTGGAGATTCCCAAGATCCACATCGACCTGGACCACAGGGCGGCGTTTGCGGAGGAGATGGTGACGATGGCGATGGAGACGGCGAAACGCGAGCTGAGCAACACCAGCCTCAATGCGGACAGCGGCATCGGCCACGACGGCACCAGCTACGCCGAGAGTCTGACCGCTGAGATCATGACGTCGGCGCTGTCCAACATCTGCCAGGCTGCTGTCAGGTACGAACACCAGCGTTTACATTTCACTGCAAATTCAGGTCCTGCACCTCTTGAGAAGCAGCTCAGCCATGGCCAGAAGCAGGGAGAACTTAGAGAACTTAATACAGTTACACCGTTAAGCCATGAATCCTGAAAGAAGAAAACATTAAATTGGAATTTCTGTGATTATTTTACAAACATCGAATAAGCCTAGAATCAATATGTACAGTTTTTTCCGGGTGTTACCAACACCACACAAAAAAAGGTGTCTCTAAGTTCTATACATATTTCACCACTCCATAGGTTTCCATACTTTCTTGTCTCTGCTCTGTGGAAACACAACCTGCAGTTCAGCCGAAAAGCCTTAACACTTTTGTCGTTTTGGTCACCACCGAGTCACTAATGGCTGCACGGTCGCCCTGAATGTTTAGTTTTTTACACAGAATGTTTAGTGCCAACAGTTTGAGGCACGTAGAAGTGTTTTAATGAACTCTCATAAGCTCAGATTTGGTTCAGTTTTCCAAAGAATGGCACATCACAGATGAGTCGTGGAAAGGAAAGTACGAAGAGAACCGTCAGAAAGATTAGAATCTAATGATTTCTCTGTTTACAGCAATTTTATTCAAAGATAACAAACTTTTCAAACCCACCAGTGTTTTTCTGGGGTTCAGAGGGTTAACAGCTTTGTATGGAGCCCCTAAAGGGACGTTGGCAGAATTTTTTTTAAAATGTAGTTTCTCGTGCGTACGCGAAACTTTCACGTGCGCACGCAAAACTTTAGCGCGCTCACGAGATAGTTTCCTGCATCAATAACTCATTAGCGATACGTTGTCAAAACATAAACGATGCCTCTTTCCCATCGTTGTAAGGTAGACAATGTACTACAAGCCCAGTTTGATCAAAAGTAGATGTTTTTCAAGC